>CAIGRF010222976.1:10055-44931 GCA_903798235.1 Fraxinus ornus | reverse complement strand
AAAAAAAAAAAGAGTCGGCTCGGCTCGGGCTCGGCTCGGCCCGCTAAGGCTCGAGCCGAAAGCTTGGGCCGAGCATCATTTTTTTTGGCCAGGCTCGGTTCGGCTCGGCGAGCTTTTTTTTTTGGCCTCGGGCTCGGCTCGGCTCGTTGACATCCCTAGATTGAACATAGTAAAATAAAAAATTAAAGACTTTGTTGAAATTATTTGTTTGGAAAATTCCTGAAATCCTAATCACAAGTTCTCCTCTCGTAAAAAATATAGTGTAGCTCAATTACAAAAATTTCTCATTTTCGACTAACGATTTAGCTTTAATTATCACCTAACTGACCACTCAATTAAGAGCCTGTTTGGTACGACTTAAAATTCAATTAAAATTGAAAATATGGCCGTTATTGGGTCCCACCCATCTAATAAAAGTTAACAATAACGGCTATATTTTCAATTTTAATCTGATTTTAATCTCTACCAAACACCCTCAATTCATGAATAACTAACTTACCATTGAATGTTGCATGTTTGGCCAAGAGCCGAAGCCTATAAATAAGTCGAGTATAAGTTCTCATATGACGAGGATTAAAATAAAAATTTTAATTGTTTTTTTATAAAAGTTGATGAAATGTATTGTTGAAAAGTTATATGTCCTATATGAAATGAGTAATCAAAATTAATTGTTGACTTTGATTTAGATTAATAATCTTGAAGCGAGTTTTTGGACTGTGGCAAGGCAACAATGGACTTTTTTGATTGAGCCCTATTTTGAAAATTTGAAATGGATTGAAATCAATATTTTAATTGAAGTCAAAATTAACAATTATTTTTACCAACAACTTTTCAATAACATATTTCATCAACTTTTATTAAAATCTATTAAGAATTTGATTTTAATATTCATCAAACAGAGGCTTAGTATCTTACAGTGGGACCCATTTTCGGACCCGAGCTTAATCCCATGAAAAATATATAGTTAATGTCGATTTTGATTTCCAACAAATGGGACATATCATCATCATCATCATCATCATCAACTAAGAGGTGAGCTCGCCGCCCATATCCGTGTCTTACACACGACCCATTATTACCGGGTTTGTATCCCAAAAAGGCAAGAGTCAACAAATTAAATCCAATGTATTCACTCAATCCTAGATCAAATTTATTGAGAAGAAAAATTAATATTTGAATCTGATTAGCCCCACAATTCACTCTGTTCCTTCTACTTCACTATCCCAATACTTCCCCACCTGGATCTCCCATCAGGTACTTCATAAATTTTCCCACTATTTTGTTTTAATTAATTGCATCCATGGGCGGATCTCTGTAACGTCTACGCTAACCATGCTCTTTGCCTCTTCGTGACTGACCGGCTTCGCCTCTTTCGCCATTGCCAGGGTGAAGGAACTTATTGAAGGTATTCAAGATGTATTTTTTTCATTAACCTTTTTTGTATACCCTTCTCCAATTCAAATTATTTTGACCCAAATTTAAACCCTAGATTTTAACCCTTCTGGTTCCTTCTTGTTGACAGGGGCTTCGTTATTGTAAGCTGTACTTTTCTTACATCTATTATGTTTTTCATTGATTTTGATAATGGGTACTGGAATTTGGAAGTCTATAAATATTTTTTGAGTGAATGCACTTGTATGATTAGTTTTGTACTGTACTTTATGATCATAATGTTTTGTGTGATCCGTGGAAAGAAAAGAAGAAATCTTACTTCGGATTTATTTTTTTGTTGGTTTCCATGTTTTGGTTTTGGTGAATGTTTAAAGAAAATGATGATGATGAAAATGCTCAAGTTCTGAATTTCAGAAATTTTGAGTGTTTATAGTTGGAAATGCGAGTTGATCAATTTAAAATTTCCAGTGCACAGCAGCGGAGGTGAAATTGGCTCAGAAGGAGTCTCAAGGGGCTGCCGAGAAGAGGAAAGGAAGAGGGCCAGGAAGTGTGATTGGTTAGTTCTTTGTGCTGTTTTGTGCTTTCCTGATCTTAGGTATCTTTTGATTAGTAAGGTGTTGTCTTGAATTGTTATTGTCTTAACCAGAGCTAGTGTTTTGGCTTTGTTAACCATAAATATTATTTATGTCTTTGCAATTATTGAGTCACAACATTCAAGATAGTTCCAAGGGGAACGGAGGGGGAAGTTAGTGTCGGGGGAACTCTTGCTGTACTTGTAGCTTCTATTGGTTGTCTAATGGGTTATTGAAGTTAATAATACAGAGGGCTAAGACCAAAAACGTCTTCTTCACGTTTGACTAAGAATTAAAGGAAATGATGAAGTTAAGTTTATTGAAAATAAGATTCCATTTGGTTTTTATGGTTATCACATGAGCTTCACATGTTAATAATAATATGCTGCATGGAAAATTGTCATGTCTACATGCTTACAATAATGATATGCATCACTTCTTTTCTTTTGCCGTATTCTCATAAAAATGCTGAAATTACAATTTACCATGATTATCTCTGCTCCTATCTATTCTTTAACGTTTCTAAAATCATCTCTTGCTGCAGACATACTTTTTGCAAACCAAACCATTCGTGACGGGGCAGATTTTAGTTTCTGAGGAACAAATATTTGAGCTCGGATTCTTCTCCCTTGGTAACTTCAATAACAAGTTCTTAGGGATTTGGTACACACCAAATAATTACATGTACCTTCAACTTTCTTCAATTTAGGTTATGTGTCATCTGAATTTGTGGAGAAATTTTGCTAATTTCATTCTAAAATCAGCTTGTGAGTGTTCAAAACATGAGAAGAGGTGCACATTATGCCTTTAGTACAAGTCATTTCAAGCGCTAGTTTGCTATTGAAACTTTAATTGGAAATATCTGCATAAATATAATCAACTTCTTTATCACAAGCTTGTAGAATATTTAGCCCATGTTTGGTATTGATTAAAATCAAATTTTAATTTTAGTCAAAGTCAAAATATCAATATTAACCATATATTTCATTGGTCCCACAACTTTTCTACCGCACATTCCATCAACTTTTATCAAAATCTATTAAAAATCTAATTTTAATCTCCATCAAACAATTAATTAATTTGTTTTTGGTGTAATACTGTCAAATCTTGTACAATCCTCTCCTTGTTAATCGTTATCAACAACACTAGTGTTCTCAGACTACTTATTGGCAAAATAATGATTTGTTGTCGTCTTTCGGCAAATAATGAATTGTTGTTTCCTTGTCTGCAAATTAATGAATTGTTGTTGTATATCCTTAATAAGCACTTAATGTTATATATGAGTTTATTATATTGACTTTTTTTAAATTTCAGCCCCAGCATCCTAAATTCCTGAATCCACCTCTGATTTTGTTTGTATTTGATTACTGGGATGCACTTCAATTCTTGATGGGTTTGCGGTTACTATGATGGGATTCTTCTGTGAAAAGATTTTTATATAGGTTGTAAAGATTAAAGATCTAAATTAGCTATAGCTAATCATTCTGTTAGGAGGTTTAATTTAATGTTTCTGGGACATTTGATGATTTTGATGTTACGTGTCTGCATCTTTTGTTAATGGGTTTGGAATTTGCATTTAATTGAAGAGGGTTAATTGAACTTTTAGTGTGAATTATAGAGATAACTTTCATATGATACACTTTGATTTTATGGTGTGTTTTTTCCCTCTCTCAATTGACTTTACGTAAAGTTTTGACTACTTTATACTTCTTTTATCTTCTGATTTTTTACTTTAGGATGGAAACGTTTGCCTGCAGATGATTGGAAAAATGAATTTGACGAGGACAATTAAAGGGAATTCGGGCACGAAAGGTTTTAAAACGAAATTTAGATTGGCGATTGTGATTATCATTGCTTTATGGATTGGCCTTGCGGGTCTTTATGGTTTTTTGAGACCAATATCAAATGGTTGTATCATGACCTATATGTATCCGACGTATATTCCAATCTCTACACCGGCAAATATGTCATCCACCAAATATGGTTTATACCTGTATCATGAAGGATGGAGAAAGATTGATTTTAATGAGCACCTTAAGAAGCTTAATGGCGTTCCTGTTCTTTTTATCCCTGGTAATGGTGGAAGCTACAAACAGGCAAGTTTCTCCTTATTTATCTTTTTCTGTCTAGAATATTCTGAGGTGATTTGTTATGATGATTAGCCAACTAAAGTTGGTAAAAAGCTTGATCATAGCTCACTAATAGAAATTGAGCAGTTAAACATCCAATGGCTGATCCACTTCTGTTAGTATCTTTGTGTCTCTTGTTGTGAGGATGTTAAATTACATTACTGTTTGTATTTATTGGTGAATGCGTAAATGAGCTTTTGTTAAGAAGAATTTTTTTTGTGAATAGATAGAGTGAACTATTTTCTCAATAACTATTGCCGATGGTTTTGTATTACTAAAACATTCTTATATGATGATGTGGATGCCATATAATTTCTGTATGGTTCTCAGGTTATGTGATACTGATGAAAGCAAATGCTCTATTTGTAGATTGAGATGCTTAAAGTTTAAATTTATATTTTCTGACAGGGTATCCCATGTTTTTCTGCTTCACCCTTATTGATATAGGTGAGATCTCTGGCTGCGGAATCTGATAGGGCTTACCAAGGAGGCCCGCTTGAGCATAATTTTTACCAAGAAGCTTCACTAAATCTTGGAAGGGGAGGAGTAGATACTGATGTTACTGGAACTCCATTACCCAGTCAATACACTTCCATGCTTGATTGGTTTGCTGTGGATCTTGAAGGTGAACATTCTGCAATGGATGGTCGGATACTTCAAGAACACACGGAATATGTAGTATATGCCATTCACAGGGTATCATTTTTGTCACTTTTGCATACCATCCTGATAGGGTGTTTTAAGGTTGGATTATAATGCCAATCTGGATTGCATAATTTATTGTCATGCGAAAAACACTAATAAGCACCTGTAGAATCATAATAAATGATAATAGAGGCTGAAAAAAAACTAAAAAATTGAAGTAAATATTCCTTCTTTGGCATGGAATCTATTTCTGTAGTCTAATGGGGTGCTCTATCTGTATAATGTATCTCCCTGCTCATGGGGTTTGTTAAAAACATGGTAATTATTATTAATTTTTATTTTTATTTTATTTTTTTTTGTTTTTTTTTTGTTTCACATCACGAATATTATTCTATCCTGAAATGTCACTCAACTCAACATGAGCGCGTTGGCAAAAGATTGATCAGATAAATAAGCAGTGTGAGTTCTTCATTGGTGGAGACCTTTTTCTTCTTTATGAATATTTTATTCCACTAGCCAAATACAGAAAACTTAGCTGTGAACATTTTACTCTTTGATATTGAAAAGATTAGTCATGTTGTGAAAAGTCTGATGAATGTGGCATGTATGTGTTGTTGCCTGTGAAGTTTCAATTTGCTGTTAGATAATTGGGCAAAAAATTTCAGATCCCAATATGGGAAATCCAGTTTCAGTTGGTTTTTATGATTTATTTTCTTTATTTTTCCTTTGGATCAAGATTAAATTTCTCTAGCAATTTACAAGTCATCTAATGCTTGTAGATTTTAGATCAATATAAAGAGTCTCGTGATGCTCGAGCAAAAGAAGGTTCTGCTGTTTCTGGGAGTTCACCAAAAAGTGTCATACTGGTTGGTCACTCTATGGGTGGTTTTGTAGCAAGGGCTGCTATTGTGCACCCTCATTTGAGGAAGTCCGCAGTTGAAACTGTTTTGACTCTTTCATCTCCGCACCAGTAAACTTTTATTTTAATGTTGCTGTTATTATTATTGGCATATCATCTCTCCGCAGTAATAATTGCACTTGTAATGTATTTTTTCTTTATCCAGGTTACCTCCTCTACCGTTGCAGCCATCCTTAGGTCACTATTACACACATGTGAATCAGGAATGGAGAAGAGGATATGAGATCCAAACCTCACGAAGTGGACGTTATGTGTCTGAACTGTCGCTCTCTCAAGTTGCTGTTATATCCATTTCTGGAGGCTATAATGATTACCAGGTATCCACATCTTTGCACTTAGATTTATTGCAAACAAAAGGACTAAAAGTGTGAATTATAATTTAGGTATCATGAAGAGATTATCAATTTTTCTTTTGACGTCATTAGGGAATTTTTTTTTAGGATTGACAAACTGCCTGTATCTAGAGCTTTCATATATCCACGAGCACTTATCAAAGTATTAGTGTACGTCATGGCATTATAGTTTCATTAAATTATTTTCTTTCTATATGTACGTACCAGTGTGGAAAGAAAATTTTGAGCGTGCTCAATTGTCTGTTTCGATTTTTCCTTTATTATTGAAATATATTCCTTGTTATTTGCTTACAGCATACTCCTATGTTGTTTTCTTTAACCCGCAATATAAGTTGGATTATTTATTTTACTGAATTTTATGTGTCAGTGTTTACTTCTTAAATGAGTGCTGTTGTACACTTCCTAATCTATTTCAGAAAGTGGAGATGTGATAGATTTATTTTCTCAAACACGTAGAACTATGTTCTGCTATTTCTCTTACAAGTCACTTTGTCTGAGGATGTTTGATTTGTCAATCATCTTTAGCTTTAATCTGATGGTTTATTGCTAACAACAAATTGGCAAAATTATTTGATTTTCTTTACTAGGTGCGATCAAAGTTGGAGTCCCTCGATGGCATTGTTCCATCTACACATGGATTTATGATAAGTAGCACGAGTATGAAGAATGTGTGGCTGTCAATGGAGCACCAGGTTATCTTATGGTGTAATCAGCTAGTTGTGCAAGTGAGTCATTATTCTCTTACAGAACCATTTATTTTCCAATATAGGAAGCTCTAAAATTCCTTTTTAACTTTTCAGGTGTCACACACTCTTCTCAGTTTGATAGATGCAAAGACAGGCCAACCTTTTCACGATGTACGAAAAAGACTGGCTATATTCACAAAAATGCTTCATAGTGGAATTCCGGAGAACTTTGATTGGTTAAGAGAATCATCTGTATCACAACAGTCTGCACATTTTTCTAATCAAGGTGAGAATATCATTTTTTGGAAATCTGAACCCCCATTGTCTGTGGATAAAGCTTTACTTTGGGCTGAAAGAACTATTTCAGCATTTGTTCCATTTACTGACTGTGTTCATGGAAAATTTTTAAAAGACAAAGCATCAAACTTTGATCTCTTCCAGATAAGTACTAATTGAATATATGCTTGAGTATTACATATGATGTTTAGTTTGTGGTTGGAGTATGGTTTCTCCTTGATGAGATATTTTTTAAAATTTAAGAGTAATACTTTTAGAAATTTTATTGCTTGTTACGATGACACAGGAATACAAGTTCCTGGTATATCTGCTTGCCCAGGTAATGTTTGGAACAATGATGGACTTGAAAGAGATCTCTACATTCAAACTACCACCATCACTGTTTTAGCTATGGATGGAAGGAGACGGTGGTTGGACATTCAAAAACTGGTTAGCTTAATTTAGAGTTCACAGGAACTTTTCCTGAGCATTTATAATTGACTGATTTCCTTTGTTTTTTATTGTTTCCAAATGTTTTCACAACATATGCATCTAGGCTTGTGGCTAAGGCCAGACATTCCAGACATTCTATGATAGGTTGCATGTTATCATTCTTAAATGAGTTTAATATGGTATGAAATTTTGAAGTTTAGAAGAAAATGAACTTGACTTCGTTCTGATAGAAGATGTTTAATGGCTTCCATGCATATATTGGTAGTTTAACATGTTGATAAACTTATTAAGTAGAATGATAGCGATCATTCAATGCTTAGGGTTCAAATGGAAGAAAACACTTTGTTTTTGTTACAAATCTTCGTCCATGTTCCGGTGTGCGACTGCATCTCTGGCCAGAGAAGAAAAATTCAACCTTGGAGTTTTCAACGAATAAACGGGTTATCGAAGTCACATCAAAGATGGTGCATATTCCATCTGGCCCAGCTCCAAGGCAGGTATATGCATTATAAACTCATGTTATTTCCCGATCCTTGTTAAGTGCTGATTTAAAAATATGTGCGTTTCTTAACGTGTTATTTATTTAAGGTTGAGCCAGGTAGTCAGACTGAGCAGGCACCTCCATCTGCTGTACTTTGGTTGGATCCTCAGAATATGCATGGGTTCAGATTTCTGTCAATCTCAGTTGCACCTCGCCCGGTAACATGACATCAAGGCTCAGTTAGAATATCTTTACCTCCTGTTCCTGATATATGTTATTTATTGAGATTCTTTTGCGATTTCTTAGTTTGTCGAGTAACACATCTCAAGAAGTTTCTATCAGAAAAAAATTGGAAATGTGCTTCATAACTAAGTTGGATGAGTCGTTAAAATAAGATTTCTAATGTGCATTTTGAAAAGGATATCTATAGATCGCTCAGTATGTTGAAAGTTCCTGCAGGGGTTTTGGATATTTTGAGTGCATGTTAGGGTGCAGCATCTTAATTCAAATTAATTTTTCAGTGAGAGTGCTGTAATATGTTAGCACAAAATTTTGTACAAACTGTTCCAGTTTTTCGGTGTTCGAACATGGTTCAAGGAGTTTTTTGTCCTGATACATATCAAGTCAATAAAGAAAACCTATTTGCTACACTAAGTACATCTACTACATTCTTTTAAAATGGATATGGAAGAAATTAATGTTACAGGCCATCGTCTTTTTCTCGTCATGATAATGCTAGGCGAAGCAGATAGAACTCAAAAGAGAAGCTCACTGTATTCAGTTATATGTGCTGCTCTCATTTCAAGTATGATAAGCATGATCACTGGATGATTTATAATGTTAACCAACTTTTTATGTGCTCTATGCTCAGACCATTTCAGGTAGACCTCCACCAGCCACTTCTATGGGAGTTGGACAATTTTTTGATCCAAGGGAAGGCGAGAAAGTGTTTTCTTCTCAGTCTCTGATTCATTCTATGTATTCACAAAAGGTTAATATCTTCAAAATACAGCTTATTTGATAGAAGATTGCAAGAAAATTAAGTTCAAACACTTAATCATGGCTGCTGATCGCTGATTGCTATATGACTTGATTTTTACAGGAAATCAATTTGAAGGAGGATCATCCTCTTGCATTTAACCTCACATTCTCTGTTAGCTTAGGCCTTCTACCTGTGTTGTTATCTCTTAGAACAACAGGTTGTGGAATTAAGGAGTCAGAATTTCCCATTGAAGAGCCAGGAGACACGGAAACAAGTAGTAAGAATTTTTCTAATTTTCTCGCTTTCGAGTTTGATAATTCTCTCATAATTTCTGTGTTCTATATCTTTATGCTCTTCCAATCGCTTACTTCTCCATTTATTGTTTTCTAAACGGAGGTTGACTTTCTGTTCCTTTTTACTATCTTTTTAGTAAAATCAATATGGAATATATTTAGCCAGTGTTTGGCCCTTATTTTCTAAAACTCATTTTTCCTTAAAATCATTTCAACCACACATTTTATAGAACCCATTACATTTATCATTTTTTCAACCGCACTTCTCTTCAACTTTTATCAAAATCTACTAAAAGTCTGATTTTTAGCTCAACCGAACAGGAGCTTAGTAATAAGAAATAACACTTGAAAGTTAGTATGTAGTTTAATGTGTAACTAACTAATTTTTGAATTTCAGTTTTTATAATAAAGTAGAGTAAGATCAATTGTATTACAAGTGGTCAAATTGATCCAAAAGGTCACGATGTAATGAATAATATGTGACACGGCAAGCATGCATCATTGTACTTGTACAGTTTCCCTCCCTCTCTAATTGTTTAAGAAAATATTTGCTTCAAAAGCCACTGAATGTCCTGTCTGTTGCGTATCTGTCATTTTTTATTCATGTGTTGTATTGGAATGTGAAAGGACATGTATACATCATCCAAGGGGTTCCAATTTATTTACAAGTCTCTTGGTCTTAGCATCCCAAAATAAGGATGATTCCTTGTCAAGAAATTCTTCACATAATGAAGCTTCCTTGCTTAATAAGAAAGCTGGTCAAGAACTTACATCATCTGCAATTAAAAGAAATCAAGTCTCTTGTAAGCACTTAATGGTGTCTCATAAGAAATTACAAAGTCTGGATTTAATTGAGGTCAAGTAATTCAAACTCATGGAGAGTAAAACCCATTTTTTCTTTTGCGTAGATAAACTCTGGTTGCATTCTTGGACATTTTGTAATTTATATTATTTCTGTGTTTTTGGGGGTTTGCGAAGATACCTAATCGTGTATTTATTCTTGTGCAATCCATTTAATACACTTGATAACTTTTGATCTCTACCATTAATTAATTCCCTTGGGTTGCAGGACTTTGTAGGCTCCGCTGTTTCCCACCCGTAGCACTTGCATGGGATGCTACATCTGGTCTCCATATATATCCAAACTTGCATTCTGAAACAATCACTGTTGATTCATTTCCAGCACTTTGGACTTCCACTCAAGACTCTGAGAGCACAACTGTTTTGTTATTGGTATTAGTTTCTCAGATTAGAAGTAAAATGATTTCTTTTCTTCCCACCACGCTTGGTGACGTGAAAATTTGGTCATTTTGTTGGTATTGTTCATGCACTGCTAAATATTAGATTCCTTTAATGTTGTATACTCTGCAGGTGGATCCACATTGCTCGTACAAAACTAGCATTGGGGTTTCTATCACTGCCTCTGCTGGTAGATTTTTGCTTTTATATTTTTCTCAGGTGAATTCATAATTCGACACCATGGCTTTCTAGAATTCAGTTCGTTTTCTTGAGCTCTTCGTACTACCATTTTAGTCAAATATATCAGCTCTACAGAAAAAATGCATTTATTTTTTCATTAGTGTCTATGTTTTACCTGGAATAAGTTAATTTTGAAAAATACTCCATGATGAATGAGCAGGTTTAGTAATTTTTTTCTTTTGATTCGAGTTTCCAAGAACTATGATAAAATCTCGATCGTCCACCAATTTCATGGGACTTATAAGAACAGGAATTGAATTTCTGCTAATTAGAGCCCGTTCGGTAGAGATTAAAATCGGATCAAAATTGAAAAATTAATCGTTATTGTTGATTTTTATTAGACGAGTGCGACCCAATAACGGCTATATTTTCAATTTTAATCTCTACGAACGGGCTCTTAATTTCTTTGTTATTTTTTTAGAGAAAGGGAAACAACTACCTTATATTTTTATTTTCTTTGAAAAGAATACAATATGCATGAAGACATATTTGACAGAGCAATATTGTTCCTTGAATCTCAAGGGAGGCCCAATACGATGAATAAAATCATATTAGATTGAATGCTTAACTTTATCTGCTGCAATATTTGATGACTCATTATGATGAAATTTGATATACCTATGGATGTTTTATGCCAAAGTTTTCCTTCTTTGCCAAGAGAAGAGTAGTTGTGCACGTGTACTTCGTGGTTTCATATTGCATCTATTTCCCATCCCATGCATATGAATTTGTCGTAGCTTGTAGCTTATAGCTTATGATAGGTAGTTAGGCTTCTTATTTCATGTATTTGAGAAGTTCTTATCAGTTTTGCTTTTATGGGGGCCAATGTCATGCAGATCAGCGGTCTTTCTGTTGCTGTTGTGTTTTTTGCTCTTATGCGGCAAGCTCGCAGTTGGGAAGTTGATCTGCCTATACCATCGTTGCTGTCAGCTGTTGAATCAAATTTGATAATACCAGTGCCATTTTTATTCCTCGCCGTAATGCCTGTATTTTTTGCTTTACTCTTTTCCTGCCTATTCATTCAACAAGTTCCTCCGACGATAAGCTTCCTTGTTGTCTCAATACTATGCTATGTGTTTGCAAATGGGGCTGTGATTATGATCATATCAATTTCCCAATTGGTTTTCTATATAGTTGCATCAGCCCATTTTTTCATTAAGAAAAGGTTAGTTGTCCCTCCCTCCTCTCTTTCGTAAAATTTGGTGTAGTGTAAACCACTTAATAGTCACACTTTGAGAGTAATATTGATGTTCTGTACAGTGTTAAAACAAGATTATATTTGTAGGTGGCAAGCATGGGAAGGGAATTTCAGTTTTTCCTTCCTTCAACGGTTTATCAATCTCTCCTCCACCCTATCATCTAATAAGGTAATCTTGTACTCACGATGAAGACAACTAATTGTAGAGAATCATAGTTGGAGGTTCATTTGGTTATGTTTCTAGGTTTATCAATATAGTGAAAGCAAGTAAACATACATTCCTACTTTTCTGGTAATTAATGTAAATACTTTCAACTCCTTTCACAAGGAGGTTCCGCTCTTCCATATTCCTTGCGAGATTTAAAGTTCTTCGTTAATGTTATTTCTTGTCTCACCTTTCATGAAGCAGGTGGCAAGGATTCTGAAAGCCAATTCACTGCTTATTACAGCATTAATTTCTATTACACTGGTGTGTTTTGTGCATCCTGCTCTGGGTCTCTTTGCATTGCTTCTATCTCATGCTATAAGCTGTCACAACGCTCTTTCTAGGTATACCACTTTATTGAATGCATTGTCATTGGTAACTATGCTATGGTGAAGATTATGCCATGCACCCTGTTAATGTAACAACCGAGTTATTTAAAAAGTTTTAATGGTCTGACATTTTTGGTTGGCGCCTTGATACCTTAATTTCTGTGACTAACAATAGTTGTAGTCCCCATTATCTTTTCATGTTATTGAACTGTCCTAAAATTTGTTTTGATATCCTTTTAATGAGGTTCCAGGTTATCATATTTGCGGTTTCGATGCTAATAAGACCAAATATTACTTCTGATGAGTTTTCTATTGGCTATAATTCTTTTTCTTCTTAATAAATTTGATAAGTGAATAGGTCAGAGTATCCTTGGTGTTACCTTCAGTGGACTTGAATGTGAGTTAGACTACACAAAATGAAGGCTTTATCATTCAGTTTGGTTATCTCCAGGTCTTCAAGATGTAACTTCTTTAATCAGATTATTGGTGCAAGTAGTAGTAATATATATGTAACCACATTAACCCTGAGGGGTAGCTTAATTGGTCAGGCATTGGGTTTGCTCCCCAATGGTCACCAGTTCGAGTCCCCTCAGGGCCACTGAGGTAAGAAACGGCTGTAAACTTCAGGGCCCCGTGGGATTAGTCAAGGTACGCGCAAGCTGGTCCGGACATCCACGGTTATAAAAAAAAAAATATATGTAACCACATCAAGAGGTAAAGAGAATTGGAATACAACCCTTATAATGCATTTTTTTCAGGGGTTGGGGGGACTAGAATCTATTTATTTTTCCTCTTAATCTGGTCTGCTTAAAAGTTAATAGTTGAGAGCTCTTTCTTTGGTTCAATTGCATCCAACCAGGAGTTTGGGAACCTTCTGTGGTATAGAAAATTGCCCTTCCCTTGTCGGACAAAGAGAAGTTGGAGTATGGTCACTTATGGATAATGTGTATGTCTGTAGTTGCTAATTGTGACCCTCCCTCGTCCGCATTCTCTAGAGAAATAACTGTGCAAAGACATCCAGATTGAAATTTCAAGGCTGTGACATGCACTTTTGGTTGTTGGATGGATACATTTTTTGAGTGCAGTAAACATATGTAGTCTAACTCATTTTTGTGCCTATGTCTTATCTAATCATTTGAAGTATTATTTCTTTTCCTACATGCATTTTTCACATGCTTGTGATTGTTTTAGCATTTATTCAGTGACGAGTAATATGATCTAAGATTCAATTTGTTGTTTTTGCAAAACAGTTTTTTTATGGCTTCATTTCGCAGTCACATCCAAAGTAAGGAGCTATTTGAATCTGAAAACGGAGGTCTTCGGGGTTCTGTTCAATTTAATCCCGAGTATGATGATGAGCTCTTTAATATGGATGATAAATCCACTAGTAGCCCAGAATCTCGGGGAAGCTATGGCGAGACACAATTAGAGATCTTCCACTACCGGCATGGGTTGCTTGTGTTACATCTGCTTGCAACACTAATGTTTGTCCCTTCACTTCTCGCCTGGCTTCAGGTATGGGTGATGTGTTGTGTTCTTTTTATCTGAGAATGCTAAATTTGTACTGTATTCACCTTTTTATATGAAACCTAAATACTGTGTTGAGGTGAGTTGGATAGTACTCTTTTCGTTGTAGAGTACGAAAAAGAAATTAAAATCTTGTTCGTTACACTATTCAATCCTATCCAAATTTTGCGTTTCAAATATATTCTGAATGTTTAATGGACTCCAGTTTAACATTCTGAAGAATCAATATGTGATGCTTAAACCACTTGATCCTAGAGAGTATGTTGAAATACTCGAAGTTGCAGATGTCTCTCTCTCTCTCTCCAAAAATATGAGAACTAGAGTAATGTAAAAATACTTTAGAATGACACCACTTTGTGATGTTACAATTTTTTACAATGGTGTCTTTGTTGTTAATATTTTTTAAATACAAAAATTGATCATTATTTTGAGTTCCTTCAAGCTAGCATCGAAATTTTGTTAATCTGGCATCTTTCAACCACAAAAAAACTAATAGCCATGCTTTTTACCCCTCAAAATTGTCCTTTTGCAGTTGGCCTACTTAATTATATCCACTGTTCTTCCTCTGTTCGTTTTCATGAATAGCAATAATACCGATTTAGTTCATCCTTAAGTTGTTTTCATTTTCATCAAGACAAAAGGATTGAACTGTGGAATGTGGATCACTTTCAGAATACATTGATATGTTTCCTTGAACTTCCACGATAAAATTATTTGTCGATAGTATTCTTGTTTACTGCTGGCACTAACTGAGTACGTCGTGCTTGCAGAGGATCAGTATTGGTCAAAGTTTTCCATGGTTCTGGGATTCTCTACTTTGCACTGGTGTCATTCTGCATGGTATCTGTGATTTGAAGCCCGAGTTCGATTTCTTTCTGTTTCCCATTCCAGGCATCCCCTCCTGGAAAGTACGTCTAAGCTTTGCATATCTTGTTGCTGGATATTTTACCTATCTTACATCCTTGGCCTTGGCGCCATACCGATCATTTTATCCTATGGCTGCCATTGGAGTCGTTTCCTTTGCTTTTAGGATTATTCAGAGAAGGAACAGAGAGAAGGGCGAGACCTATCGTAGCAGCGGAAAGCATTCACACAGACATTGACAATTTTATTTTGTTTTTTGTTTTTTTTTTTTTGGAAAATATCGTGTTTACTAAATTTTGTATTGATTTTTGTTGAAAGTCATTGAATGTTCACTGTTCCAAAATTCCAGGATTCAGCTGTGACTTGTGAGACCCTAATGATACCCTGGACTTAACTGGGGGAATACTGAGAACCTAGAAATGTATTATGGTAAGACCCCATCCCTTCTGGATGGTGGCTGTAAGTGTCAACCATTTTGAAGCTGCCGCTATCCAAGCATGGTAAAATCTTCAGGCTTGCCTGGCCTGAAAAGTTTAGCCTGGCACTGCCGTGTTGGGATTGGGCTTTTACAATTCTTCTTACAATTTTACGAGCCACGAGCCACGCTACAGCCAAATCTGACACGGTCTCACTGTTGGAGCGACCATGCCCACGTGTGAGTCGACCTGAGCTTAAATAAGATCTACTCTTTCTAACATCTTAACCTGTCGCTACCACCAAGCTTGATTCAATCCTGCCGCAGGGGTGGGCGTACCATTCGCTGGCTGGCTACTGGTCTTTTCGATCCTTTTGACACCTCTAGTTATAGTTCTGTTATCGGTCATTATGACGCTTCTTAAAAATCAACTATACTTTGGAAATTTTGCCAAGTAATAACTATTGACCAGATTTTTGGGGCATCTTAATTATAATAATATCCAAACATGCCCCACGAACAGAACCCACTTCATCAATCATGATTTGTGATTCTATAATTCCATAATCCTCATAAAATCTGCCATCATTTGGTCCCCGAATTCATAATTTGTTTGATTCTTTAATTGGATGAAGTGGGGTATATATTATGAAAATTATTATACACCACATGGTTTGGAAGAATGTAATTATGAAATGGACATCCGCAAAAGGCGGAGAAAATAGCCAAATCTTAAAATTTACCTTCTAAGTAAATTTTTTTGTCAGGCGCATGGCATGCTCAGGCAAGTTTAAAAGCAGCTTATAGTTGCTTCTTTAGGCAACATCATAATAAATTATTTTTAAGCTTAACCAAACATGCTCTTAAACTTCTTTAAAATTACTTTTTCAGATGGGATGTGAAATAGGTGTGCTATCTCGTCGAAATTATTATACACCAGTGTTTTGAAGAATGACACTATGAAAATGGACATCAACAAAAGGTTGAAGTACATTTAGAGCATGTTTGGTTAAGGTAAAAGGTTACCTTCAAGTAATTTTTTGTTAAATGTGTTTGATGTTAATATGGTGTTTATATGGATGGCAATAAAACTCGTTCAACCCGATACCCGTGGGGCCTCGCCCCGAATGGGGTGGGGATTACCCGCCTAATCGGGTACACGGGGCGGGGATGGGGTGGATGGGGCGAAGATCATTACCCCAAAGCGGGTACGGGAAACATAGTCCCCGTCCCGTTTAAAATTAATTTCAAATTTAAGTTTTTTATCGAACAAAAATAATAAATTTATAATCATTTTTAAAGAAAACATAAGTTGCTTTTAACAAAGAGTAAAAAAGTAATAATATATTAATATTTACTAACTAAAGACATAAAAAAAATAAAAAATTTTTAAAAAATAAAAAATAAAAAGGAAAAAATAAATGGGGCGATAAATGGGGCGAGGGACTTGCCCCGCCCCGCCCCGATTCGATTCCGCCCCGTCCTGCTTTAACCGGGTATGTGTATGAGGTAAGGTAATAAAAATACCCGACGGGACGGGGGTGGGATTGGCCGACCCGCCCCGTTGCCATCCCTAGGTGTTTACTGAATATATATATATATATAAACACCCCCCCCTCCAATTATTTGATATAGTAAGAAAAAGAAAAGTTTATTTCTTTCTGGGAAAATTAGAGTTGGGCTCCCAAATCTTTAACTTAGCGTGGTCATAGGTTCTCAATATTTAAAAAAGAGGTTCCATGTAAACAAAATTGCCAATTTAGATACCATAAAGTAAAACAGTATGCGACTTTCAGTTGAAATGAGGAGCAATTTTAAGTGATTTGACGATTTTTCCTTCGCTTTAAGTCAAGTGAACATCGTGAGTGATTTGTTAGCATTGCACAAGAAGACACAATTTCATGGATATAAATAAAATGAGTTCCTAAAACTTCACTTTTAAAGGTCAAAGAATTATACCCACACAACGTAAAAGGTTGGAGAGCATAACCTTATTTTTTTTCTTTCTTTTAAGCTTTATTTTTATATAATATTTAAAACATATATGTACATTAAACCAAAAACATAAACACCATGGTTATTAAATATGTGATCTGAATCCTTTAGGAAAGTCAATAATAATTAATTTCACATTAAATCGTGACAAATTTGTTGTTAGTTGTGTAACTAAGTCTCTGTTTGGTACACATTAAAATTTTTATTCTCATTCTTCTACTAATTTGCAACCACACATTCTTCAATAAAATAATATTTTTCATTATATCAATAATTTTTCCTTCTTTTTCAATCACACATTCTTCATCATTCTATTATTCCGTAATACATTCTTCCAAATTAATGTGGCTCACAATAATTTGTTAGTTACTAAATTAGTTTTTGAAAGTCTTTTCGTCAATCTCAAGACGTGTCTATCTTGATAATCCCTAAATCATTAAACCAGCCAATCATTTTAATTAGATTTTGAGAAAAATATATATTTTAAAATAGTAATTTTTTGAAGAGCATGTGATTAAAAAAGAAGGAAAAGATTTTTGTATACTTGTAATATTATTTTATTGAAGAATTGTAGTTGATAAGAAGAGAGAAAAAAATGAATTTTAATCTTAATGGAATCCGAACAGAGACTAAATGTGTGGTACATAAAGGATTAAACATCAAAATACATAAAATTTAAAATTATTTTTATTTTGTAATACAATCTAGAAGACCCTTCCCATTTATATACGCTGGTTTTGTTTTCGCACGAATTAGAAAATCTTATTTAATGTTATTGAAAATAATATTTTTGCCAAAAACTTTCTTACTTTACCCTTATTTAATTATCAACAACTAATAGTAAATTATTATTGGAAGTAGTAAAAATTTAGAATGATTTAATATTAAAGAAGTATGTATCTTTATATTTGTAATTTTGTACAATTTCAAAATTAAATAGGGAAAATTAATTGTAACTAGGCAAATTAAATAAAGATATATTAATAAATGAACAAAACAAAACAAAACAAAATAAAATATTTTTAATAGAGAAACGAGTCTATATAATTGAGACAAAAAAAATAAAGAAAGTCAGTCTATATAAATAGGAAATAAGGAATATCACGTATTTGGCTCATTAAACACAAGCCTTATGCTATACTATGATTGGATGTTTTAACGGAGTTAGTTTGCTAGTTACATCAAAATCACCAATAGTGTATTGAGAATGTTTGCTTTTACTTCATGCTCACTCCTCCTCTCTTTTACTCAAACCCACCGCATCCCCTCAAATACAAAATAAGAAATAATTATTACATACAATTTTTATTATGTTGTATAGAAAAATCTAGAATTTACTTGGACGGCATTTTTAGGATATCCCATAAAAAATTGTTAAAAAAAGTAGAACCTTAAAAAATCAATTATTATTATTATTATTATTTTAAAAGTGGACCCGTGGCAGTTTAAAAGAAAAACCCACAACCAAGAATTGAACGATTGGCAGCATACCTTCCGTGGCCTAATTTGTTTACAACGTTTGTCTATTTCTTTTCGTTTGAATTTCAAATTCAAAATAACTTATAAGCCATAAAAAAGCTAAAAAAAAGTTCAGATTTTTCTCAGATTTTGTTTTCCAAACGTTGAAGGTTTCTTCTCAATCTTGGACAGCATGGGGGACTCAGGTGCTCTCATTCTTGCCTTCCCTTATTCTCCAGACTTATCCAATGAAGCCAATCAGGTAAAGAAAAAATGAAAAAACCCAGTTTTTTTTATTTCTTATTCTTAGAATCTGGAATTTTTTTTACTGTTCTTTTGGTTAGAATACCAGATTCTTGTGTTGGATCAAGCAATATGCTTAAATTTTTATTTCTAACTTTTTTGTGATTAGAATACCAGATTCTTATGTTAAATTCCATGGAGTCTAATTTCTTCCACTGCGAATCGACCTAATATTACTATGTAAATGGTTCTTTTACGGGCCTGCAACGGCTACATAGCTCTAATATCGAGTGAACTATTAATTTTTTTTTTCTTTTTTTGTAGTTTTAAGATTTAATCCATGGAATCCTGAAAGTTGACGTTTTACAGGGGAACCCCATGCTTGCTCTTGGGGAGTCTATTTCTTTCGGGAGGTTTATGTCGGAATCCTTGTCGTGGGAAAAATGGTCGACATTTTCTCACAAGAAATATGTTGAAGAGGCTGAGAGATATTCACAGCCTGGATCAGTAGCCCAGAAGAAGGCTTTTTTCGAGGCTCATTACAAGAGAGTAGCAGCTCAAAAGGCGGCCGCAAATTCTGTTGATGAGCAAAAGATCCCAGATGCAAAAGTACACTAAGACCACTTTTTATTGAATAGTACAATGACAACTAGAACATACTAATTTCATTTTTTCTCAATTAATCCAGCATAACGAAGATGTTGAAAAGGTTGAATCAAACCAAGTAGAAAGTGTCAAGGTGGAACAAACCGCCCTTGTGACAGAAAAAGAATCCTTGATGGAGACTTCTGTGAAGAAAATTTCGATGAATCAGGTTCATAATCTTGAAAACAACGACACAGTTTCTGAATCAGAGACTAATGATATACCAAAGGCAGACAAATCTCTGTTGAAGGTGATTGAAACTGACAAGGTAGATTTCTTTTCTTTGGTGAATGTCTTAATTCAGTACATATTTGTTACATCATATTGGATCCTCCCAACCAAACATGCTTAGTTTGAAACTGATAGTTTTGTGCCAATGCAGCATAATTCGTTTGCTGAATGTGAAAGGCAATCTGTGACAAGCAAGAAAAGATCAGCTCTTTCTTCATTTAAGTCATGGTTTCACTGCAAAACATCTGAAGTACCTCGTTCAGAGATAAGGTACATCGTCTAATTTTCAGAAAAAGAAAAAACATTTAGATGCATCTTGAATGAAGAACATAATTTTATTGATGATTGAATCTAAGAGTGTCCACATCCAATTTTTCTGTATGTTTGCCTATGCCAGTGCTTCATAAAATAATCTTTGAATTCTCTTACGATATGCTTGTTTGTCAGCCACCCCATGTCCTTGGTTGCTCGTCAAGAAAGAGTTGCCGATAGAGAAGAGGCAAGATTTTACACTGATTCTGTTTCTTTAACTTGAGCTTACTCTTGATGTGTTGTGGAACTGAATTAGTACATTTTCTTTTCAACATTTTCAGAATCTCAAAGATAAATTCAACTCCGAGGAAATGCCAAAGGTGCAGCTATGAGCTATGAATGAATTTATTAATTAAACTCTGATAGCACCTGGTCTCAAGAGAAGCTTAAAGATGACCAATCCCTTATAACTGAAAGCTCCTTTGGTTTTTGCAGGAGAAAACCAGAAGAAAATTTAGAAAAGCACGTCATATCTTTTGCTTCAAAGCCTGATTTTCTACAAGGAATGAGAAACATCAACTCTTCAGCTGGAAAAGGTATATCTTTCCACAGTTGAATTATAATTTATCTACACTATGAGGATCTTATTGCCCTTGTTTGGCACCTTTTTAAATTGGTCAAACCACTTTTTATCCACATTTTGTAGGACTTATAAGTACTATCAACTTATACACCACTTGTTTCAACCTAATATATCAACTTTTAAACCTAATATATCAACTTTTAAACATGCTTAAGCCGGAACTGGTCTTCATTTCAGTTCCAAGGCCTCAAAAAGGTGAAATCCCGCTTCACATGATGTTTTCCAATTGGCTTCATGTCATAAAAAATCTATGAATCTACCAATATACTCATAGATGTTTTCCACTTTACTTTACTTGACATAGGTTATACTTATTTATGTCCTTTTGATATAGAGGAAAATGACATGCTGCACTAGCATGTTATAGGCCCTATCTAATAATTCATTAGTCTCTTACTTATAGATCCTCAAGTGCCCATACAAATATCAATAATTTAGGTCATTTTTAATACATTATACTCATCAACTAAATATTCTCATAGACGACTCTATTCTTCATCCTTGGACGCAAACTTCAAACCCTCCGTGTATAAACTCAGTTTTGATAATTGATCATCTTTTCTTGCAGAGTCCCATGGCTGAACATCAGTCAGCGTACTAGGAAGAACCCGTTGAAGCAAGGCATGTAGCACTATTTCAGTGCCGCCTTCTCCTTCAACATTCTTGATGAACACAACCCCCCCAAAATAATATTTCTACCATCAGAATATATGTATTTTTATTTATATTATATATACTAGCTGCAAACAGTCGACTTCCTGGACAAGGAATGTTGGTATTTGAGTACTGGTTATAGAATGTGGAAAAGAGTACAGTCTACTGTATTGAGTTTAGGTACTAGTTCTGCCATGTGCAATACATGAAACTTATAGAAACAAATTTGAAGTTTATATATCGGTTTCTGCAGTTTGAAGTTCACTGTATAATCATATTGGTGTATCATTTTATTTGAAATTTGCATTTCTGTTTTAAGGGGACATTTTGTTTGTCTTATGATACCAGTATGTATGTCTAGTCGTCTGCTGCTATATTTAATTATGCAAATGAACATCATCTTTCAATAATTTGAAGAACTAAAAAGGCTTTAAATTTGCATTCTATTCTAATTTTCAAATTATCCATGTCAAACAAGATGATGTCATCCTGTTTTCAAATGTCAACAAATTTGAAAATGACGTCATTTTATGTTCAATGTTGCCTAGGAATTATTGACGTTTTTTAAACATTATCTTTCTTTATCAAAGAATAACCATTAAATTGTCATTTTCGATTGGGTTACCAACCATTTTTTTTTTCCTTTTGACAATGAAAATATTACTTGTCCAAAGAGAAAACTTACACGTCCGATTCTTAAATAAACCATAAACAGATATTAAGTCAAGAACAAAAGTTTGATTAAATAAACAAGTACAAATATGTTATTTATCAAAAAATATTAACACTTAACACACATGAATATGCTTGATAGCTGTTACTTAGACATTATTGAGCATCAACTAGAAAGCCAATAGAAAAGCAACATTAGAGATTACCTTTCATATACATGAAATCTTGCTTATTTTTTCAAAAAGTAACTTTGAGTACAATAAAACATATGGCTTGTTGCATGAATTAAGTAGGCTTAATAGAACAAAATGTTCCTATGTTTGATACTTCTTGTGGAAAACGTCCATACGTTTCATTTTTTTGCATTTTCGTCCTTATTTCAACGTTTCATTGTGGAAAACATGTTTAATAGGTGCGCCAGGCTGAGAGGGGACTAGCCCAGGTGGTCCGCCACCTTGAGTTGGCTAGACGGCACCTGAATTGGCAAAAACAAGGTCCTGTTGTCGCGATTTCACGCCGTGAGCATTTCAGATTCAAATTTCGGTCGATTGAAGCCAAATTAAGAGAGACTCAAGAGTGGGCTACGTGCACGAACCTAGCCCATGTGGTCCGCGATCTCCGTTTGTCCAGACGGCGCCGAAAATCGACTTCTCCTTAGGCGATGTCGTACGTCGCGACAGGGAGAAGTTCTAGGTTAAATTCAGCATCTAACCTTTGTGTTTGGTTACAATTGATTGCATGAGTCAGGTCGTCCAGAGGTGGGGGGGTTGGTCAGTGATGAGTTCCGACTGATATGGTGGCCGGAAGTGAAGAAATCGAAGTTTTTCAGATTTTCAGGCAGCAAACTTTGAAGCTTTGTACCGATCGGAATACTTGGAATTACTGGGAGATATTGGTATGGAATTGAAGAGGTGGTTAAAGTCTTTCCACCGATACCATTTTCCGGTGATTTAGGTGATCGGATCTTGCCGAAATTTGGCTCTATAAATGGAGGCTAGGGGGACAAAAATCGCCCCAAAATTAGAGAGCAAAATTATATTTATTTGAACTCATTTGCACTTTTTAAAAAAGTTCGGGAGTAAGATTCAATTTGTTCTTTATTTTTCTTCTCTTTTTTTGTTTTATTTAAATAGAAGGGTATATTGGTCATTTTACGTTAAAAATGGTGAAAACGATATTTTCTGCCATGAAACGTTGAAATAAGGACAAAAATACAAAAAAAAAAAAGAAAGAAACGTATAGACGTTTTCCACAAGAAGTGTCAATGTAGGGACGTTTTGTGTGTTATTAAGCCTGTTTTCCGCAATGAAACGTTGAAATAAGGACAAAAATGAAAAAAAGAAAAGAAAAAAAAGAAACATAGGGACGTTTTTCACAAGAAGTGTCAAACGTAATGACATTTTGTGCTATTAAGTCAATTAAGTATTCATTGTTATTTACTTATTTTGAAAAAAAGTCATTTCTCAAGAAAGTAAGCTTAATTATTTTTGTTAGAATTTGGTTCGTTTCCGCAGAGCGCAAGGTTTGAATTGTTCGAAGTTTTTTTGTTTGTGATGGCTTCCATGAAGTATGACATTCCGCTTTTGGATCGGAGCACTAGATTTTCGCTATGGCAGGTTAAGATGCGTGCAGTACTTGCACAACTGGATTTGGATGATGTGTTGTTGGGAATTGACAAGATGCCCACAACTTTGACCGCGGAGGAAAAATTACGGAAGGATAAAAAGGCAATTTCTCACATTCATCTTCATCTATCAAATACTATTCTTCAGGACGTTTTGAAGGAGAATTCAGCAGCTGCTTTATGGTTGAGGTTAGAACAATTGTGCATGACTAAAAGTCTGACAAGTAAGTTGAACCTCAAGCAGCGTTTATATTCTCATCGCATGACAGAAGGAGGATCATTGGAAGATCACCTGGCTGTATTTAAAGAGATCGTCGCTGATTTGGAAACTTTGGAAGTAGAGTATGATGAAGAAGATTTGGCCTTGATCCTATTGTGTTCGTTGCCCGCTTCGTTTTCTTCTTTTAGAGACACGATCTTGTATAGTCGTGATACTCTCACCATAGAGGAAGTGTATGATGCTTTGTACTCAAAAGAGAAGATGAAGCATTTGGTTTCTGAGGCCAGATATGGAGAAGGCCTGATTGCTCATGGTGGTTCTGGAAGGGGCAGATCGAAGACTAATTTTAGTAATCAAATTTGTAACTACTGCAAGAAGAAGGGGCACTTGAAGAAGGATTGCTACAAATTGCAGAATAAAGAAAGGATGGCTGCAAGTAGACATTCAGAGACTTCAGGCGAAGCAGACATCGCAGAGAACGTTGTAAGTGATGGAGAACTCTTAGCTATTTCTGACATTGAGTCTAAACCGGAAGAGGATTGGATTCTTGATTCAGCATGTGTGTTTCATATGTGTCCTAATAAGGACTTGTTTGCTACATATGAAACTGTTTCCAAAGGTGTCGTGGTTATGGGAAACAACGCATCTTGTCGGGTTGCTGGAATTGGTACAGTCAGATTGAAGCTTTTGGATGGGACAATTAGAACACTTGGCCAGGTTCGACATGTTCCAGATTTGAAGAAGAATCTCATCTCATTATCTACCCTTGATTCAAAGGGTTATGAGTTCTTTGGTGGAGGTGGAGCTTTGAAGGTTTGTAAGGGTGCCCGAATTGTATTGGAAGGACATAAAAAGTCTCAGTTATACATTTTGCAGGGTTGTGCAGAATCTAGAAAAGTCAATCAACACAGATTTAGTACCGTGATGGACATTCAGTTTGGTACAATACCTTTAGGAGCTCATAAATGGTCAGATTTGAAGAATACAACTAAGTGGAATTTCGAAGATATGGGTAATGCCGTTTTGCCATCATCACCTACGGTGCCATTGTATTCAACTGCTAGGGACAGACCAAGTGGAATAAGGTATGTGGATGTTGATTTTGTTGAGCATGCTTTAAATGGAGTAGAAGGTGTACAATCTAGCAAGGGGCCTTCTGTAAAAGCATTCGGTAATGATTCTACTTTGGGGTGTGTTACAACCCATTTTGGTTAATTCAAAATCATTATGATTTTTTGGAATCTAAGGTAATTCTACAGAGTAGTGTTTGGATTCATTGGAAGAGGTGGAGTATTTTGTATTTTTTGTATTTTTGTTGGAGAAGTTAATTTTTTGGTTATTGTTGAAGAAGCCAGTTCATTCCTTGGTGGAATTCGTGTCAAGGTGGAGATTGTTAGAATTTGGGTGTGACCCGAATTCTTTTGTTGAAGTATTTGAAGTATTGAAGAATTCTAATTGAAGTGCACATCATGAAGAATTCAAGTTTGGAATGCTATTGGAATCCTATATCAAGTTGAAGTTCTATTTTGGAAGTCCATTGGGAGTTGGAAATTGATATTGGACTTGAAGAAGAGTTCGGAATTGAGAAAATTTGATTTGGAACAACTTTGGAAATTTTTGGCCCGAGACGCAGCGCTTGAGCGCTAGGGGTGTAGCGCTCAAGCGCTACCCCCAGCGCTTGAGCGCCCGGGTTGTAGCGCTTGAGCGCTACAGCCCCTGTTCCGTTTTTTCCGCGATTTCTCTCCTACTTCGTTTTGGACTCGTATTTTGGGCATTGTACTTCATCAACAACTCTACCAAGAGGGTTTGGACGTCCCCTACATGTTCCCTATAAATACTAGGCTCTTCTATACAATTTTGTAACACAATTACATGTGAGAAAATAGATTACTAGAATTATAGGATCTTTGTAATTTTCTCTCTTCTCCATTATTTCTTGTGGTGCAATAAAATCTCCTAATTCCTCTGCCATATTCTTGTCTTCTTTTATTCTTTTGTTCTTGATCACATACTTTATTTCTTTACCATATAACTTCAACATCTCTATCCGGTGATTGGTGTCACAACAAGTGGTATCAATCCTAACAAGCGATATCAGATCAATTCTGATATTGGCTTGTTTTTTTTGTAACAATTTTCTAAGTAATTTTTAATACAGTCAACTACTAATTATCTAGACACTCTCGAATATCAACTACTAATGCAATGACAAAGCGACCTGGCCTGCGAAGTAGATCACTTAAATTTGGTAGTTCTCTCTCCAATAACGGTCCCACATTTTACAAACAAAACAAGCATCATCATTAGTACAACACCTTCTCTTAAATTCTCTGTCATATTTTCTTGCCTGGATTTGATTTAAAATCAGATTAAAATTGAAAAACTAATCGTTATTGTCGACTTTTATTAGACGAATGAGACCAATAACGATTATATTTTCAATTTTAATTGAATTTTAAGCAGAATCGAATACACTCATAGTCATACTATACAGTTTCAACAAGCGAAACTGAAAATTTTTAGTTTGTATAAATAGAAGAAAAGTTCTACTTGTACATCAACTTTTGTACATAAGGGGCTACACCCCTCTCACATGGGGGTGGGATCCACTGCATAAAATATTTTTTTATTTAAGCGGGTCCCACCCCCATGTGAGGGGGGTGTACACCCCGATGTACATTGAAATGTACATGTAGCAAAGCCGTAGATAGAATAGGAGCATTTAATGCTATCTATTTTGTAACTGAAAATGCATTTATTCAGTACAATGGATGAGTTTAGGCATGGCGAGGCTTGTCGAAGACTAAAATTTAGATAACTACTGTGTTTTTTCTTTAGATACTTAAGTATTTAGACAAGTGATTGAACATGAGAACAAATAAATTTTACCAGTTTAATACGTATTGTAAAAAATACAGCATGATAATATATAAACAAAGCTGTATATTGAAAAATAGAACAATAAAGATCTCAGTTAAAATTATATTATTGAAAGAGGACCTTTTTCTTGAGGTACAAAAATAGGATTGGAGAAAGTTTGCAAAACTTACAATGGCCTACATTATTTTCCCTCACAATATTCAAATCTGCCCAAAGCATGGATGCTTACATACTTCTGAGGAACTTATTAACTCGTAAGCTCAAGTTTCTTGATGTTCTGAATTTGCATTCCAGGATTCAGTCCCTTTGGGCATGCTTTAGCACAATTCAAAATAGTATGGCATCGATAGAGTTTAAACTCATCGTTTACAGCCTCTAAGCGCTCCTTTGTGTATTCATCACGACTGTCCATTATCCATCTGCATTGATCAGCCAAAAGATATGTCAATAGTGGCAAATTGCAAATGAATTGCAGCATATACAATATAAATATTACCGATTTTATGGATTCAATCCCAATCCCCTTTCAGAAGAATAAAAGAAAGAAAATTAGCAAACCACAAACAGAGCTCATCCTCAATGTGAAAGCTACATCATTCACTCTCTACTGGTCTTCACCATGTAGAATGAGTAATGCAGAATGAGTAATGCTATTCATCATTATGATGATGGAACATCGGTGATGTAGCAATCTATTATCTCTCACATTTTTCTCTCTACCCTGCCACTCTCATAAAAATCAAACTGTCAAATCTCATTATTCCACATAGACTACTACATTACCGATATTCCATCATCATAATGATAAATAACATTATTCATGTAAAATATTATACTGGTAATATCTAGCCTCTCGCAGAAAATTAGAGCGAACTAATACATGTATTGAATGCTTAATATTAAATTCATCCGGGTTCTAGGATAAGTGTACATGTAATATAGGCTACACATTATACTAAAATACCAAGTATGAAAGATTGTTCAAAAGCTATTCGACGAGTTCCAATCAAGTATGAACCATTGTTTAATAGCTTAATACACATCAAAAAGAAAATATTCCAACTATAAACTTCAACAAGATTTAAATGTTAACAAGTGTTAAACATGGTGTATTTTCTATGAGCAAATTTTAAATGGACTGAGTTAAATTCAACCAAGTTATATTTTACCCAATTTGTCAATTCGCATCCAAAAAAGAGGCCTCTCTTATGACTGTTCGCCAAAGTACTTTATCATTATGGTTTCTAGCAAAAATGGATTTCTGAAATGCAGCAAGGGAACTAAGTCCATGTTTGTCTATCATTCTTTCAAAACTTTATTTTTAACGTACTCATTTTCAACCATACATTCACACTAAAATATTCTATACATAAACTCGAAACTTTCCCTACTTTTTAACATACATTCTCCAAAAATTCCCTATTCAAAAGAATCAAAACGTTTTTTTGTTGAATGCAACTCCATTTTTTCATTGCTATACATTGTTTCAAGACATCTAGGAACAGAAATTTATTTTTATCCTTATCTTTGGCATGCAACCTAATGCTTCTGAACTCACTTCATATCAGGTTTACCATAAAGTTTTTCTACATATATTCACAGAATTTCAATTTTCAACTTACAAAATTAGACAATATTAGAAATTCGTTAATATATGAAGAAAAGAGTTACCGATTGGCATGGAGGAGGGCGGCTGGCCCGAGATAAGACTCAGGATTCCACCAGTAACTGGGACAGGACGTGCTACAGCAGGCACACAAAATGCACTCATACATTCCATCAAGCTTCTTCCTGTCCTCCTTGCTCTGCAAAATCTCCTTCCCCGGCGTCTCCGGTGGACTCTTCCTCTTCAGCCACGGTTCAATCGACTTATACTGGTTGTAAAAATTGGTCATATCAACAACAAGATCCTTGATCACAAACATGTGTGGCAAGGGGGTAATCATAGTGGGCGGCCCAGATGGGATCTTGGTCAAACAAGCAAGCCCATTTCTACCGTCGATGTTCATAGCGCACGAACCGCAGATACCCTCACGGCAGGAGCGGCGGAAGGTCAGGGTTGGGTCGATCTCGTTCTTGATCTTGATTAGGGCATCGAGAACCATAGGCCCGCACTCCTTGAGGTCAATATCGTAATTCTGCAGCTCGGGTTTCTGCGGGCTGTCCGGGTTCCAACGGTAGATTTGGAAGGTCTTAGGATTACTGGTAGACTTCGCCTTCGGCTCCACCAGTTGGGCCTGAGCCTCCGATGCATGGGCCCGGATCAGAATTGTTCTCGCTGCCGGTACCGTCGCCGGAACTCTAGTTATCGCTCGCCGGAGCAAACCAGTTGCCATTGGTGTTTGATGCTCGCAGAGAGGGAGCTGCTAATCGAAAAGAGTTTTGGTACGAGTACAGAATTGTTTCGTGCACACATGGCAATAAATCATTGCGAGATTAAAAAAAAAAAAAAAGAATATCAGTTGTTGGCTTGTTGCCCTGTCTGCAATTATTTTTCCGTAATTGAGGATTAAGTCCATGGTTCAAATTAAAATTTTGAGTTATGCTACCGGGCCTGGCTTTGAGCCTGCCCAAGGCGTTTTGCCCTAAAATTTTTATTTTCATTCTTCTACTTATTTTTAATTATATATTTTTTAATAAAATAATATTTTTTATCACATCAATAACTTTTCACTCTTTTTCAATCATACATTCTCTCTCCATCAATCTACTATTCCAGAATACATTCTTCTAAAATAATGTGAAACACATTATAATAAAATAATATTAAATACAAATTCAAAATTTTTCATTATCTTTTAACTACATATTTTTCATTAAAATACTATTCTAAATTGCATTTTGAATTCCAAAATGGGCCTCAAACATTTAGGGCCCGTTCGGTAGAGATTAAAATCGGATTAAAATTAAAAAATTAGCCGTTATAGTTGACTTTTATTAAACGAGTATGACCCAATAACAACTATATTTTCAATTTTAATCGATTTTTAATCCCTACCAAACGGGCCTTTAAGAAGCTCTTGGGGTACAGGGTGGGGTTACCTCACAATAGGAGGAGTGGGGGTGGTATTTTTTTGGCAATTTTTTTATCACTATGGATCCCGCATGGGGTCCAACCTTGTGAGGATGGATAAATTCCAAATAGAATTATTCAAGATTCCAATTTGTGATCTCAGTGAAAACAACACAAGTTCAACTGTAAAAATTCCAGGTGCATTAAAATAAAAAAATAGATTAATTTAGTGCAACAGATGAGACAAATTATGTAAATATAATTTTATTTTATTTTTTTGTCAGAGTCTATTCATAGACTTAAATTCATCCGCTTCCCTCCCTCCTAAACTTCCGCTCTGAATAGTGAATACTGATCGCCCCTCTCTAAAAACTATTCATTTCTCTCATCCGTCACAGCGCCAGACCTGTAATCTGAGAATGGCGTCTGTAAGTTTTTTCATTTCTTTCTAATTTATTTGCATATGATCGAGTTTATTTATATAGAAATTCGATTTCGTTTCATTATGTAATTTTTGAATGTAAATTGTAATTGCTGTTTGATTATGAGATGATTTTCGTAGAATGAATTCATTGTTGGAATTAATATTAGAGGAATTTTAATAAATAAATTAAGTTTTTTTTCTTTTTTCTTTTTTTTGCATTCAGAATTTTGCCCAAACCCTGCATTCTTTGATCACAAATTTAAAAGTTGGCGATGGAGATTTGTATTTCGGATGAAAATTTTTATATTTATTTTATTCGAAAAACCCTAATTTAAGACCAGAATATTGGGAATTCTGATTAAAATTAATCGGATTATATGGTTTAAAGTCCATTTATATTGATTATTTAGCTGTAAATTAAATTTCATTCTATCATATTTGGTTACATAAGCAATATTCAAGTTTGCTGGTTATGTAAATCTCTGTTGTTTTGGTCAGTAGAATACAAGTAAATTTACAATTCATCAAAAATTCTGAAACTTCAATGATTTACTTTTTGCCTTTATTTATCATTCGCTCGAAGAGTTAGTGGAATAATTGAGAAATAATCTTGGGAGTTGATGACCTCAATTTAGCCTCGTTGGGGGGTGGGATTTTTTTATTTTTATTTTTTATCGACTTTGGGTGGCATTGTTTGTGAGATGCTGGAAAAATTGTTGTTTACTAGTGTTTTTGGACGCTACTTTTGGAGGGTTTAAAAATCACCAAAAATCAGTATAGTATAATTTTGATCGACTTTCTCAATCCATCAAATCAACGATTTTTTATCGGTTTTCATATTCTCTTACACTTTATAAAATAATTATTTTCAATCAACATATTTTGTTCAAAATTTACTTGTAAATATAAATATATTAATTAAAAAAATTATTTATAGACAAACAATTGTATTATTATTAAAAAATTACTTAATAAGTAAAAAAATCACTTTTATGTAAAATATTTTGTTTATAAAAAAATATTACTAATAAGGCAAAAATTCACTTACAAAATAAAAAAAGTTAATTGTAAGTAAAATCCACTTTAATATTATTTAAAAGTACAAAATTAACATATCATTGTAAAAATTACTTATAAGTGAAAAATCCTAACTTAAAATTTTATTTAAGTATTTAACTTTATTTATCCTTTTTATGTTAAATATCAACTTATATGTAAAAAAATTACATATAATTAAAATATCACTTATGAGTAAAAATATTCATACAAGAAACTATAAATTGAAAATTTCACTAAGGGACATATATGTAATTTTATTCTTTTAAGAAACTTTCAGAACTAGTAAATAATAAATTTTCAAGCATAGGTTAGACAGTTTTAGAACTCGCTACTAAAATCACTCAAAATCGATACGTTCATACAACGTTCAAAACCGATAGTTTTCATAACTGGTACCCCAAAACACCCAAGTAGGCCCTCAGAGTTATATTTTCTTTGATTAATTTATTGTTTGGATGCTTAAGATGGACTTCTTTTCCCATTTATATTATTTGTTGCTGGAAAATTTGCAATTATGTAAAATCAATAAAATAAGGTTGATAAACATACACACAATGAATTAGGGTGAAGGATGTGGATTCGGTGTCCAGTTATTCAAGAAATCGATGCAAGACTCATGGCTCTTCTTTCTCATAATGTAATCCAACTGTTAGTTTTGCGTAGCTGAAACCTCTACTAAAAAAAATGGAAAAAATCACATTGGTTTGGCTAATAATGTTCATTTAAAGTGTGAAGAATTATTATGAAACATATGTAATGTAGATTTATGTATATATAGAAAATGTATATATAGTATGTAAAATTATTGTTTTTTCTTAATTTCACCCGACCCTAAACGAGACTCAAATTGGGATCACGGGGTAAGACTTCACTCTTACCACTTGAACTAGGCCTTGATCCTTGTGAATAACGTTGAAAATACATATGTTTTCCATCCTTTTGTACTCTTACAACCTCCACAATCATACTCCATGAAAAGTATTATTTTCATTATCCAACAAAGATCATAGCCAATGAACTGATAAACATGATATATCCGAAATGACCGTCTATTAATTAATTAATATGATCATTTTATTAGAACTTATATTTCATATACTGATATACTCCCAACACTTTGCTTTTCTATGCTTCATAATGTTAAAGAAGTATTATGTCTACAAATATTAGTCAGAATCGTGACATGCCTCCACCAACATTCTTGCCATATAAAGTAAGAAGATAATCACTGCCCACGTTTATTATATTAAGTTGTAGATTCATCTGGTAATTTTATTTTGTTAAATAAAAAATTTACCTGCAGCATGAGAAAGGTCGACCATTGCCGAAATTTGGGGAGTGGGACGTAAATAATCCTGCCTCCGCTGATGGATTTACAGTCATATTTGCCAAGGTTAGAGATGAAAAGAAAGCCACGGGTACTGCTGCAACTGTCGCACCATCACAGACTGTATCTCAACCAAGACTGTATCTCAACAAAAAAGTTGAGTACCAACTTGCTACTCCAGAAATATTTTAAGAACCAATTGTGTAACTTAGCCATAGTCTTATCTGGTGATGTTCAGTCCAACGTACTAACTTGAGAAACAAAGATTTTTATACAGTTTTGGTAATGAATTCTGCTACTTTGATGCAGAGAAAGTGGCTTTGCTGTTTCTAAATGTTTGTGCATATATTGAAGCTACTGATTGGGAAACAAAGCATCTGATGGAGACAGAGTTAAGTTGGCCGGTCGAAAACTGTAACATACTCTCATTAAGAAAAAGTTAGTCATCCATGTTTGTTAACTATGACTTATCAAGGCTGTGTTTAATGGGGAAAACAGTCGTTGGCTACAAAAATCTTCAGGGTGCCAAGGTTGCACTGTAATTATACAATGCAATCAATTGAATTTACACGTCGAATTAAAAAAGAAAAAAAAAAAGAAAAAATCCAATAACTTGATCATAGAACATGAAAACAAGAACCTGAAACGTCTGAAGAATCCAAACCCAATATAGATAACACAAACTATCAATCAGAAATTAATCCTAGGAAAGAGGTTTCAAGCAAGACAGAGAAAAGCAAAAACTATTACAGAGAATTTATAAGATAAAATCATAGGATTTCTCGAGGAAGAAGAACTTGCATTTTTAACCTGATCTTGATCAATAACTCTTATTATAATTTTCTGGCCCCTCTGGCAGTGTCCAAACGATCCACTTATAAAGTAGAAAAATCCATGGCGATCAAGGGTGAATAAGGTGTCCCCAGTATTTGAAAAGAAAATAGGGCGTGTTGTATTGCAGTTCTTGTACTCTGTTTCACCAACTTCCATCACTGAATCCTTTCTGTAATTGAAACCTTGATCCAACAAAAATTTATGAAGAAATATGAAACCTTGACCGATGAACGAATGAAGAAAATGAGTTAGTAGTGTAGTATAGGACTTACGGATAATGTCGTCGATCTTGAACCGCTTTTCGGAAGCCCAATCGTTGTAGAATTTAGTGTGATTCGTCGGAGGAACGATCCAACCAACTCTATCACCTACTTGGAACTCGAAGCAAGAGACATGAATGAGTGTAACAGAAGACAGAATAGTAAATAGTAGCATGATTCGGATAGTGAAATGAGACTCCATTAGTAGCTTCTTCAAATTCTTTTTCAAGTTGCTTTTAATTTGGATATAGAGTTAATAATTTAATCACTTTATTATATACATATATTGCTGTGCAGTTTGCGGTTATAGAATTGGTTACTACACGAGAGCGGGAAAAAGGGTCGTGAGGAAGATAGTGGCTACTTCCGGGGGATAACGAGGGTGTTAACGGTCAACCTGATCAACTGGTCACTACCAAAGTAGAAAACGGTTGGATCGGGATTGAATTAGTGATACAAAATATGGAAAATTGCAGAAACGGTCCCTAACTTTTTAATTTTTGTACACTTTACTCTAACCTTCAATTTGTGTCAACGAAGATCCCAACTTTTCATAAATATGCATCGGGAGTCCAATTTGATGGAAACTGTCTATAAAATCGTTAGTTGACCTGGAAACATGGGCGGACCAAGGGGGGTCCTGGGGGGGCACGTGCCCCCCAAATTTTCAGTTTTTTTTTAAATATAAATTCGTGTTTGGTATCGATTGAAATCTAAATTTTAATCTAAATCAAAGTTAACAATTAATTTTAGTAACATATTTGATGGAATTCATAACTGTTTTAACTTTTATCATAATTTACTAAAAAATTGATTTGATTTTCCACCAAACAGGGGCAAAATCACAATAAATTTGAATTTTGATAACATGCTAATTTTTAAAAAATTTCGACGATTGTACGCTAATCGAATCTACAAATTGCTTATGTCATCTCAAAGTTTATTTCGAGAATTACATTATGGACATATCGATTAGTCCAAATAGATATCGAAAATAGTTAACAATATGTTAAACGTGAGTTTTAAAGAAAAACGTCTAACTCGCATTTTAAAAAAAAAAAAATCAATTATTTCATTAACATTTACTATTTTTGCGATACAAACTTCTCAATGTAATTTTCATCATTTTATTTGGAAACTTTATATGGAATATGACATCAAATTTTTTTGAAATTTTACATCCGAAAAAGTCATATCCAATGTAAATTTTCAAATGCAAAATTAGATGTGGTATGATTTTTTTT
>CAIGRF010222968.1:6306-29203 GCA_903798235.1 Fraxinus ornus | reverse complement strand
TCATCTCACAAATATTTTAATCTGTACGGGTTTGCAAACATCTGTTGATTGATCAAGACAGTTCATGAAATGGGCCCAGTTATCCTGCGTTGAAATATCATTTCCACTGTTCATTTTTTATGAGATTATTTGACTAAATATGAATTTCTTGTACTACTACATGGGATTCTTTGTACTCGATGGATGTTTTATCAAGAAATTTAAGATATTGGAAAGTTTCTTGATTAAAAATAAAGTTCAACATAACTTGAACAGCGATCTTAGTTATTAAGAGATTAATCTTTCCTATCGAGAAGTGACGACCATGTGATGCTCCTTGTACATGAACCCATTTTATCACTTAGGGTGTGTTTGAGCCACATTATTTTGAAAGAATGTATTCTGAAATAGTAGATTAATGAATAATGTGTGATTGAAAAAGAAAAAAAAAGTTATTGATATGATGAAAAATATTATTTTATTGAAAAATGTGTGGTTGAAAATAAGTAGAAAAATAAAAATTTTAATGTGTACCAAACAGTGGATTAATTATTAAATTTGATCCCATTTTTTCAAAAACTCATTTTTTTCAAATTTTATTTCCAACAACAAATCATCATATGAATAATTTTACACGTAAATTCAAAGTTTTTTCTTACTTTTTAATCACACATTCTCCAACAAAACACTGTTCTAAAATGCATATTGACCCAAAAATGGGCCTCAAGCAATGGCTAAATCTTCTATCTTAAATTATTGTTTATTCATAATTACTTTGGGGATTGGTGGGTTAGCATCTCTTTCTCTACCCCCTTTCCAATTAAACTTTTTATTTTATAGTATTAAAGTTTGGACAACTGTCTTTTATGTATTTAACAATCCAAGGATGCAAAGAACAGCTTTACATACTATCAGACCAGAATTGACCCAACTTCAAGAACAGAAGTCATTGCTATTTTGAACTTGAGACCCTTCTTTTGTACTTCTCACTGTCTACTATGATATTGTGTACATTTCAAATATGATCAACAATTTTTTGACTCATCTAGGCTACATACAAATATCTTATTAATTTATCCGACTCTACGCAATTCAACATAAAATAAACTTGACGCATAAGGGTTTTAACTATACAAGCTAGAAAACTCGATATAAGATGATATTAGAGTTCGATCTTAGGCGACGATCAATTTGATCCCTTTTTCGGGGTTTATGGAAGAAATATAATAAAATTCATTTATTGCATTACCCTAATTGAATATGATAGAGAAAAAAGAAGATTGAGTCAGAGTAAAAATGTTGGGTTTGAAGAGATAAAGGGACGAACCTGCAGCCATCTCCATGGATTGAAGTGCCAGGGTTGGTCAAAAAGTGCAGGATCTAAATGCACGGCTGCAATCACTGGCAATACTTTCCACCCACATGGAATGTCATAACCTTTTTCATAATAAAAACAATAATAAATCATTTTAATTAATTATTTTTCTGCTTTTGCCATATAAAATATTTATTTTACAAGTCAAGAATCATACCTTTATATCTTACATTTTTTATTGCTTTTCTGTGAAGAAATCTCACCACATTCCCAAGCCTTAATGTCTCACTTATAACCTGTTAATAATTATTTATAAATTATGCTTATAAAATATTTAATTTGTGCTTAAAAGTAAATTATACTTCAAAAAAAGTAAATTGCTTTTAAGGATGGCTAAAAGTATTAAATTAAGGGGAAAGGTAGAAACATTACACATTGTGTGAATTCCATTTTCTTGTAATCATCCCAGCTCAATTCTGTCTCCCCTAATTCCCTCTTTGCTTTAGATATTTCTCTGTGCTCTTCCTGAAGTCACATAAACAGAAAAAAAGTACACAATTAATAACAGGATTGGAACAACTTATAATAAAGCAAAGATAAGTTGATTATTTACTTCTAATTGCTGAACAGCAGTGGGACACCCTTGCAAGAAGTAAATGCACAAAGCTATTGCCACAGATGAGGTTTCATGGCCAGCAAATAATAAACTCAGCACTAAATCAAGTATTTGCTCCTTTGAAAGATTGGAATTCTTCAGAACCCATCCCAGTAATTCATTTTGATCATTATCTTCAGTCTTTTTCTTCACCCTTTCCTCCATTTTTTGCTCGATAAATTTAAGGATTATTGATCGAGACTGTACACAGAAAAAAGCGAAGATAATCAAAATTAGAACTAGTAATTAGATAAAAATATAAATACGGGCATCATAATTTTACCTTTAGAGCCTTTCTGTATGCAGTTCCAGGAAAATTCAAAGGAGCAGAAACCACTCCTTTCATGAATGTTATGTACTCTTTTTTCAACTGTTCAGTCTCTGGTTTTCCAGGCTCCAAACTCATTATGTGTTCAGCCATCAAGTTGAATGTAAACTGCAAAGAAAGAAAAAGAAAAATTCATCAAAAGCTCAAATGAAAAGTCGGTTCTAAGATAAAAACGAGCCATTTTCCATACCTTTTTGGCTTCATCCTGTGCATAGATGATGGAATTCTCAATCCAGGTATCCAAAACCAGCAAAGTATGCTTTTCAACTTCCTTTAGAAGATGAGTTCTGAGCCTGGCATTGCTCAAGAAATTGAGAGAAATTATCCTCATATCTCTATGCATGTCACCAACTAAAACAAGCATAGACCATTTTCCAAGAATTCCTCCAATGCTTCTGGGATAACTGCATTCAAACAATTTGCCTTCATTCTGTAGAATGAATCTATTCAGCCCTGCATCGGCCGATATTATCGTCGGCTCACCGAATAAATGGGATTTGTAGATTTTTCCATATCTATAATCAGAATTCGAATGTTAGCTCGAGAATTTATATACATTTTTGCAGGGTTTATGAGGATTAATGATTTATTTACCTGGAAATATGTTCCTCCATGAATTTTCCTATTGTAGTAGCAGTGTATGGCTTCAAATAAGCAATGGTTTCACCAAGAAAAGGCCAACCCATGTTGCCTGGTGGAAGATTCAAAGAGTAATTTTGTTTTCTTTTATATAGGTTAAGGATAATAAGAAGAGCCAAACCCAGAAGAAAGAGAATAAACTCCAAGTCAGACATGGTGATTCTCTCTCTATATCTCTCTCTACTGGAATCAGATGTCTGCTTTTGTGAAGGTATGCAAAGGAGCTTTTTACGTTTTTTTTCTCAGGCTATTTTGTTTACCTTAAGCAGAGGAAACTGGAAAGCATCATTTTAATTAAAGCCCTTTGGCCAATGAGCTGCTTTTATATATTGAGTTTCGTTTCTTTACCTTTGGCTTTGGCACTATTATATAATAATGAAGCTCGACCTTAAAGGGAAAAATTATTGGAGCCTAAACCGTCCCCAGGCTTCAACTTTCAACTTATTTTAATTGTGAATCGAGATTTCTACTCGTTGAGGAAGCTATCAATTTGGGCTTTATGGGCTTTGAAATCACTAGCGACTTTCACGTCACTTATCCAAATAAATTATTAAAAATTTATAAATTAAAAAGTGTAAACGAGTCCCAACTAAATTATTAAAAAATTAGAAATTAAAAAAAAATATTTTTGTTTATATTTTTCTATTTAAACAAGAGAGTATATTCATTATTTTATAGCTTTTATTAAGAAATTAGTTCTTTCATTCTTTTTTTAGACAAAATAATATATTCATCATTTCACAACTTTTAATTGAAAAAAATGGATGAATTGCGTAATGAAAGTGAAAATAAGGATAAAAAGCCAAAAAATAAAACATAGCAAGTCTGCTGTCTGAGGTGATCTGCTGTTTGTTTGCCTTTCAGGCAGCTACCTAAAACAGGTCACCTGAAGCAACCTGCTTTAGGCAAGTGGTTGCATGTCGCTTATCCTAAAAAAAGAAAGAAAAAAAGAGCTGACTCGGCTCAGTAAGGTCCGAGCCTGAAGCTCGAGCCAAGCCTCAGTTTTTTGATTGAATTTCGGCTTGACTCCGGCTAAAAAAAGCTCGAGCCATCTTTTGCCCGAGTTGCATGCGAGCTATAATCTTCGACTCGCTAGTCGTCTCGACCCGACTTATATACATCCCTACACATGACACACTATCACTGATAACAATTTATGTTCAAATATTTTTTTAGCGTGCTTTGAAATACAATTATCCCAACTTTTTAAAAATTTGGTCGTCATTTTTTTGTTCAAACGTTCAAATATTTGGTCGTCATTTTTTTATTTTTTTTTGAAAAAAAAAATTGTTTTTAATATATAATATTTGGATAATGTGTAATTAAAAAGTAGGGAAAAATGTTAGGTTTAGGTGTACAATATTTTATTTTATAAATATGTGGTTGAAAATAAATATGTAAAAAAATAGTTTTGAAAGAATAGAATACAAACATGGACAAAAGTGCTAGACAATTTCAGAGAATATAAAAATTAAGAAGTGTGTTCATTATATATCTTTCATATTAAAGAAAAATATTCGGGTTCGATATTTATTATCATTCATTTATAAAAACTATACACATGTTAAAATCTTTAATAAAAAAACATATTTAATAAAAGACTAAGAGTCTGTTTGGTAACAATTAAAATTGAAAATATGATCGTTATTAGGTCTCATCCATCTAATAAAATTCAACAATAACGACTATTTTTTTAATTTTAATTCGATTTTAATCTCTACCAAACATGCTCTAAGTTTTAAGTAAATTCACTATCTTCTATATGTATGTTCTTCACCAAGTGAGAAACTGGTTCCATTTCACTTTCTTATCCCACAGATAATAATAATGATAGGGCCAGTTTTTTTACTCCAATCTATGCTGCAAACTTTGTCACTTATTTGTCCAAAGAGTAAATTAGTTGCACGTGTACATAATAATGATTCAATGCAAAAAGGGTCCCACATATATTTGACAGATTTAGTGGGCTTGGGCTGGGTTTAGACCCTGCCCACATTGTCTGTCCTTACCTATCTAGAGCCCGACCCTTGGTAAAGAGGAAATTATATAATTCGAAGTATTTCAACTTCAGCCCCTGTTTGTTCCACATTATTTTTTTCATTCTCATTCTTCTACTCATTTTCAACCACACATTATTCAATAAAATAATATTTTCTATCACATCCATAACTTTTCCTTCTTTTTCAACCACATATTTCTCATCACATCACTTCAAAAAAATACATTCTCTCATTTTAATGTGCACCAAACACACTCTCAGTGTACAAAAATCAGGTAAGAAGATTTGTTAGTCAAAATTCAGGTATTGAATTAACAATTAAATATTATACTCACTCTACCTAATCTCAAACTCTAAATCATTTTTCTTCTACCTCTCCTTCTCTCCTCGTCTCTCTCTATCTTTTCCATTTTCATCTACCCTTAGATCGTTGTCGCCATTGAGGAGCTCCCGTCGTCGAAGGGTCGAGCAGTGGCGTCATCGTCGCTGATGTGCCCGCCCTCGCAGCCGGCAATGTGAGCGCCGACAGCGGCATCGCCCTTGCCGCTGCTAGAGTTCGATAGGAGCATCCGTCGTCGGAGACACCTCCAAACACTGCTACGAGGCCCTTTGATGTGAAAGTATCGCAACGGCATCATCGATGTTGGGCTTCGCCCTCGTAGCCGACGATGTGAGCATCGGCAGCGGCATCGCCCTCGCCGCTGCTACAGTTAGGTAGGGGCTATATGGAAACCTACTTCTTTTGTGGTGGTGACGGCGATTTGTGCGGTGTGTAGTGGGTGCTGTGAGGGGGGTGTGGAGTGTTGTTTTAGCGGTGTTATGTGGTAGTGACTGGTGATCTGTGGCTGCGTTTCAGTCTTTTTCGCCGTGGATGGCGGCTTATGGGTGGCCTTTGGTGGAGTTAATTGTGGGGGTTTCATCGGCCATTTTTCGAGATCGAAAGAGAAATTTTGGGGAGTGATCTGAGGTGTTTTTTGTGGTGGCGTCTGTGATGGTGGATCAACGATTGGGGTGGTGGCCGTGCTTTGGGTGGTGGCGGTGTTTTGTGTGGTGGTGGATTTGGCGGTTGTGATGTTTTGTGTGTGTGGTGGTGGCGCTCAGATCGGCTTCTCTTACAACGCCAATGTAGCAGCTGTAATGGTGGGTTTGTGCACCGTCGCCGCCAGTTGTAAAGAAGAGATCGGAGTGTCCAGTTTGTAGTGGGTTCGGCGATCTGAAATTTTCACCGGTTCGATGTCTGTACCACAGTTGTTGTTGGTTAGATCTGCTCGCGATGGTGGTGGCATTGTCGATGTGCTTTGGTATTTGACCAGATGTGGTGTGTGGTGGGTTGACAATGGTGGTGGCAGTCGACGGTGGTGCATGTGAATGATGTGACGATATGGTGATTTTGGTTTTGTGACCTTAAAATTCAGTAATATGTGACTAAAAATATAATCCGTGACCAACCATTTTGTTATCTATGACCTAAAAATTATATAATCTGTGACCGTAAAAACATCTGTGACCAACTAATTTGTAAATCTGTGACTGTGTGACCTATAAATGGTGGTGTGGCATTAGTGTCGTTGTGGTGGTGCCGAGGTGAGGGTGTTGGCAAGTGGCGATGGTGTGTGACCCACTATTTGGCATATGTGACCAAAATTCGGTAATCTGTGACTAAAAATATAATCCGTAACCAACCATTTTGTTATCTATGACCTAAAAATTATATAATCTGTGACCGTAAAAACATCTGTGACCAACTAATTTGTAAATCTGTGACTGTGTGACCTATAAATTTTGATCTGTGACTAACTAATTTTGTAATCTGTGACCAACGAATGAATTGTCACCTACAAAATTTTTGAACTGTGATAGTAAAATAGTCCGTAACGTATAAAAATTATTATTTGTGATTGAGAAATAATATGTGATTATCTAAATTGTGAATCTGTTACCATATTGTATAAATTATCGAAATCAGAGCAGTCGTCGAAATAAAGCTGTGGCAGAACGGTCACCGAAATAGTCGCCGGAAAAGAGTGGTGGACGAAACGGTTGTCAAAATAGTCATCAGAACGGTAGGAGTGGTGGATGTGGGGTGAGTTAATTATGTTAGATTAGAATTAAATATTTAATAAATTTATTTCATAATTAATTAATAAAAATATTTTTAATTATAAATAAATATCTGTGTTTTGCATTTTGAAACTTGATACTTGAAAATTGAATTATGTCAAAGTTAACGCCTGACTTTTGAATTTTTCCCGTTGATAAATTACCTCATCTACGTATATTTCTATAGAAAAAAGCATGCGCACAAGGAAGTTTCACGGGAGGGAGGTGACATTTTTGGATTGGACGATGAAAAAAAAAGGATTAAATCAGACCAATGTAGTGCTACACTCGACATTTGACCAAAAAATCTTGTAAAATTTCCTTGTACTCGTAGCATTGTTGATTTCTATGAGGTTTTTGATTCCTTATCAAATTATTGAGACTTGTACTGAGATATTGGACATGTTGTACATTATAGATTAATGAAAATGATGTGATAATTTTAGATCAATTTTGAAAAATTTAAACAGAATAAGAGCATGCCCTTGTTTGAACCCCATTTTGGGGGAAAAAAATGTAATTTGAAATAGTGTTATTTAGAAAATGCATGGATAAAAAATATGAAAATATTTTCAATTATATGTAAAATTATTTTATTGAAAAATGCACAAAGGCACCATTTGCTAGAATATTGAAATAAAAAGTTGAAGCTTACATTATTGCTAGAATTCCGTTTAGTGGTGCATTATAGAGAATTTAATCAGTTCGACCATTTCGTCGGGCTATTTATTCCTTATACATGCCACAAAATCAAAGTTCGTCGTTATCGTCTTGTCAAGTTACAGTGTCTGATCTAGCGATTTTAATAATACTTAAATTTGAATACTAACCTCTAGTTGCTAGGATATCGATCAATTGTATGAATCGTAATCAAGTATCAAATATCTGGAGCTTGCAATCTTCATCCAATTTATTCCTCGAGTAATTTATCAGATAAATAATACATTGACTATAATGAGTTTTGTTATTTGTTAAATAAACATAAATGTTATAATTATTTTGTTGTTTGAGAGTCTACAAATTAATTTTGCTGAAAATTAAGCTCTTGTTTGGCCCCTATTATTTGATGTTATAATTGTTGGAATGATGTTTCTCTGGAGAATGTGGTTGAAAAAAAAAAAAACAATTTTTTTGGGAAATGATGATTGTACACCAAGTTTGACAACTTGATGCGCATCCCCCTCACAATAGAGGATGTACTTCCAAAAAAAAGTGGGTTCGCCCTATTGTAAGGGGGCTGTCAAATTTTATGTACACTTCGATGTATATCAAGTTCAGTCCAAATTTTTAATTTATGTGTAATATTATTTTATTAGAGAATGTAGTTAAAAAAAAAAAAAAATGAAATGATGATTGTACACCAAGTTTGACAACTTGACGTGCATTCCCCTCACAATAGAGGATATACTTCCAAAAAAAAGTGGGCTCGCCCTATTGTAAGGGGGCTGTCAAATTTGATGTGCACTTCGGGTGTACATCAAGTTCAGTCCAAATTTTTAATTTATGTGTAATATTATTTTATTGAAGAATGTAGTTAAAAAAAAAAGAGAAAAAAATATATTATAAATTTAGGATGGTGCTACAAGTACATTATGATGTCCATAATGAACACCCAACACCCCCTATTGGAGGGAGTGCCGACGGACACCATAATGTACTCTTAGCATTTTCCATAAATTTAATGAGGTCGACATTCCCTCCAATAGGGGGTGTCGGGTGTCCATTATGAATACCTTTATGGACACCATAATGTACCCTTAAGATTTTCCATAAATTTAATGAGGGTCAAACGGGAAATTGGATTGGGGATGACTAAGGTAAGTCGGTGCCTAACTGGAAGCTCCCCACGAAAAAATTAAAAGAAAAGGAAAAAAAAAATGGAAAGAAGAAAAAGAAATCCCTTGGAGGGTTGACCCTGATAAGTGATAAACAAGCTATTGGAGTGAACATACCTAACCACTCGTGCGGGTGGGCCGCGTTGAGATGACACCTATGTAGTCCTACCCACTCCCCAACAACCCAACCCAATCAATTGCGCCATTTTAGCCGATCGCACAATTCTTTTGCACGTGTGTGCGGTGGTTATCGGGTAGACCCGAAATTAATGAGCTTCCAACTAGTGTAGGCCCGTTAAGGGCCTGCAACTCTCCTTTACAGCCCTCTGTGAGTAGATTAATTATTTGTTTTTGCAAAGGAGATTAGAGCATAAAAAAGGAGTCGGCTTCAAGATCTTCTATGATGATTTCAATCTAATAATAACAATTCAATATTTATTTTTCAAGTCGACTATCGATCTAAGAAACAATGAAATCAATACATTAAAATGCATCACCAGTGAGTCAAAGGGCACGATGCCATTAATAATAGATGGCATTACTCTATATAAATTCATTTTCACTATTTAATTCAATCAATATTTTCAATACAATTAGATTCGCCAAAAAAAAAAAAAAGGTGTCGATTAACCTTTAAAACAAAATTTTGGTCATTACCCTTCTGTTATTGTTGTAGAAGTAATCCCAATAGAACGATCGTGAACATTGGACAAAGGTCATCCACACGACTGCAGCAAAATTGAAAGTTCTGAGGATCTAAACCCTTCGTTTTAAAGGTTGGGACCAAGTTAGCGATTGAAGGCTCAAGAACAAAATGTAATAGTTAATTTACACATTTAATTGCAATATCGACTAGTGATTTGATGCGATTAGATTCAATGTAACTAGATGGTTGGAATCTTATACAACATTATGGATTACGACACAATAAGTGCAAATTAAGACTGTTTCTGGTCCTATTTTTTTGGCAAAAAAACTGACTTTTCACCAATAATGTAGGGCACTTTTTATTATTTTAATATATTGTGGTATAAAAATAAAAAAAATGAAATTTCAGATCAATTTGTGAGCTTTCGTTGTAAAGTCTATTTTTGCAGTTGATTGAAATTCGAATTTGGGAAAGAAACTGACACGCTTGTTGGGAGTATATGGGTGAATCGACTTTTAAAATTGGTAATCATTTACAACATTATGGATAATCATGCAACAAAGTACAATTTAAAATTAATTTAGGGTGTGTTCGTGCCATATGGAAGAATATATTCTGGAATAGTAGATTGATGAAGAATGTGTGGTTGAAAAAAAAAATTATTGATGTAATGAAAAATATTATTTTATTGAAAAATGCATGGTTAAAAATGAGTACAAGAATGAAAATTTTAATGTAAACCAAACAAGGGCTTAGACTATTGAATTTGACTACATAAATTATATTCTACATTTACTAAATATATGGAATCTCTTTCTCGTTTCGTTCTTCTCATTACATTGAAGATTCAATATATGATCTTGAAAAATGATCTAATCGTATAATCTTTAATGAAACGAATCTTTTTTTTGAATATAATTTTTCTTGATTAAATGGATTTTTATTATTCCGTCAATTTCAATGTCACGTCATTGATTTAATGTAAATCAAACAAGGGCTTAGACTATTGAATTTGACTACATAAATTATATTCTACATTTACTAAAATATGGAATCTCTTTCTCGTTTCGCTCTTCTCATTACATTGAAGATTCAATATATGATCTTGAAAAATGATCTAATCGTATAATCTTTGAAACGAATCTTTTTCTTGAATATAATTTATCTTGATTAAATGGATTTTTATTATTCCATCAATTTCAATGTCACGTCATTGAAAACTAATTATTGTAATAATGATTGAATTGCAAAATAAAATTCCAAGGCCTCAATTAAGCAACATATTCTAATCTCCACCACCATCTAAATTTGGAACTAATGGCACTAATTGTTTTTGTTTTCTTGGGAGAATTCTTTGAAGGGAGCAGCGACTGCATAATGACAAAAGCTAGTTTAGCGCAAAAAAATAAAAAAATAAAAAAAATAAATAAATAAAAATTGTTAGATAATTTCTATGTCTATCTTTTCATTCAATTCATTTGATGGATGGAAGACAAAATCATCACACAAAAATGAATTTTAAGAAATTGGGACCAAACAAGGACATAGACTCGAACTTGTTCAAGAGGATTTGGAGTCTTTAAAATGGTTCGACAGAGTTTTTAAGAAAAGAGAAGATGAATATAATCTAATTCACGTGTGTTCGTTTACTCATATTAAATATTCGAAGTATGACCACACTTTTTGTTTCTTATTTAATTTCTGGGTTTTTCGTTCAATTTGTTCGTCTTTATCACAACATTCCTATAACACCTTCCGTTCTTCTTCCATCTCATCATACTATAAAGAAAACGAATTTAAATGAACATATTAAAAATATAAATATCGTTGCTTAGGATCTAATTTTGTTTATCATAGAGAAAGAAAAACCAAAAGAAACGTTGAGAATATTTTACGTTTTGATAACTATTAAACATATCGTACATGTCCTATATGTACATTTTGTGTGTGTGTGTGTGTGTGTGAGAGAGAGAGAGAGAGAGAGAGAGATTAGATACGAAATTTTGTTTGTATTATTGTTGACCATTAGAAGAAACTTCCAAGAAAAAAGGGCATAATACTGTTTAAACAAGAAGCAATCTGTCTAATTTGGTTACATTAGCCGACAGCATCCCATGACAACACCACCCTCCCAATCTTAGGCCATACAAAAACAATAAAACCAAAGGCCCTTTGTGAAAAGTCATCCAAACTGCAGAAAAATAAAATCACGAAACTAAAGCCAATTTATGAAATATCATTGCATCACTCTCCACTTCATCCAAAAGGGACAGTTACAATCATTGCAAAACTCTTATTTTTTTCTAAAACGTGGCCTCATTATTCTCCAGCAATTTTATTTTTTTAGATAAACTAGTATTTTATTTTATTTGTTTCAATCCTATTCTTACTTGATTAAGTACCGTTAACAGTGTTATCTCTAACGTCGCATTCATACTTTATTACAATCGATCTTATTTAATCTAAAACCTAGCTGCTTCAAAGAGACCAAAGGATAGCTCCAATATCACAATCTAGAGTAAATTTCATATGCGGTCGCTGAACTTTCGAAAAAATTCAAGTTGATCACTAAACTTTAATGTATCAGATTGAGTCATTGAGTTCAGTAGAGTTTCAAATTTTACCACTCCATCACCTACTATTTCCCAAATTGATAAAAAAATTGCTTCACTACCAGTCATATTGCAACATATCTTACATGTAATCACTACGAGAAATGTAAATTTACACTTAAAAAGCAATTTTTATGAATTTAGGGGATGATAAATTTAAAGTTTGTGATTCATTTGAGAGAAATTAAAGGTAATAATTCCCGATTGATGGGGACTTATCTTAGTAGGATGCTTGCTCTAAAGAATTGCTAGTTAATAAATTAGTAAGAAATATCTTGTCTATGTTTATATCGAGATGATTACATTTTTTTTTGTTATCACATCCTTAAATTATATGGTATGATTAATTTTCAAGAGCACGTTAGAATTTGACTGATTATTTTATAGAAAAAAGCTGCGCATACAGGAAAAAATAACAAGAATTTACATAGGAATTCGAATTTCACTCACATGGGGCCACCCCATGCGAATTAAAATATTGGCAAAAAATCCCTCTTGTGTTCTGACTGGTACAAGAATCTGAATTCATGTACCTGTAGCACGTCTCTATTTTATATGTAGTGTAGATCACAATTAACGTTATCTGTGTCATATTTGAGCTTAGATCATAATCAACCTCATCTAAAGTTCAATGGTGGAAGATGTATGAAAATATAAAATTACTTTATTTTCGACGTTATTGTATCCTAAAGTTGCATGACATATTTCAACCTCCATGTGAATTCCAAGAGCCATTAGCATCGAAACGTTCAACCCTTTAGAGCAAACTCTCATCCATGTTTTCGGGACTAGATTTGCCACAAATGGATTATGGACAGAAGAATAGCGATGATAGTTGCAAAGAACCAACAAAATATATGAATAAAAGTATAGCGACACGGCATTATTATCACCAAGACCTAAAAGGTGGCATTTTATACGCCTAATTTGTCAAGTAGTGCTTTCATATATAAGATGGGACTCTCTACTGAGTTTGTATTATTTCTTTTATTATGAATAAATGGTATCGATTGTATTCTCTTTCAGAAAAGGGGAATTTGAGGCATTTTGCTTTCGTGCATGTCACATCCAAATTATGCATCAGTAATACGTGTTGTAGTTAAGCTGAAAGTAGAACCAACTCTGAATACCCAATTGGAGGGTTTAATGATGACATTAGCTCAAATTATCCAATTGCAAGTGATAGTTAATATAGTTTATACTGGGTGGACATTTGATTGACCGATAGTTTCGGCTTTTAGTAGCGCCGTAAAATGGTTTAAAATAACTAGAAAATATAATTTTAACATTTTTTTTAAAAAATTTGATATGATTCGTCCATCTCTATCTAAAACAGTTTTGGAGTACTCGATTTCATTCGCTCGTGTTAATTTTGGCCTAACAGAGTTAATATCGTTAGCGTTCACATTTCACTGTTCGAACAAAAAAATTTCTTTACCCCTATCGATGATAGCTTCATTGTAAGTCGAGCTGAGGTTGATGGTAGGTGTAAAAAGCCGCCACCAAACATTTAAGCCACTCGAAGGCAACTAGCGTTTTGGTCCAAATCAAGATTTATCTCCCCCAACTGCCAAAATGGTACCTTATCATCAACTAACGAACATTATGTGGCCCTGTTTGAACCAAATTATTTTCCCATTAAAATAAAAAATATGACCGTTATCCATCACATCAATATTTAAATTCAAATTTACCATCTCTTGTGTGGGTCCCAATAACAGTTATATTTTTTTATTCTCATTCTACAATAATTTGACTCAAACAAGGCCTATATGTGAATGCATAGAGGTAACAATGAGCTCACAATAAACTGAGCTCAGTTTTTGGCTAGGTGAGTCGAGCCGAACCCTGCCCATATATTTTATTTATTTATTTTGACGATATATATAAAAGATCCTTAAAAAATTTGTACTCCTGTTAATTGAAATACTAGCAAGGATCTTTAATTGCAAATCAAATTGCATCAAGTACTTCACAAGAAAATACAAGCACTGCCTTAATAATCTCCAATCAGAAATAACAACACATTTCAGCAATGCAATATATATATATAACAATCCTAATCTCCTGCCTCCAATGTGTAGCATAAAAACTTTCCACAACCACTAACGTTACAAGATAACCTTAATTATGGTTCTCTAAAATGATAATAAACTCGAAAGAATCATAATTCGTAAGTACACATTGGCACAAAATTAAACAAAAACCATGCTCGGTCTCGTTTAAAACTTTATAATATTGAAAATAAACAAATAGGAAACATCATCCAACAATCTAAGGCTTGGTATCTACTATCAAAACTGAACTAGATCAAAGTAGGGAATAATACTAATGCACTTTAGATATATATTCCATTATCAAACTAATGTGGAGGGAGGGGACGGCTTTTCTGAAGCCTACAAGAATGCTTCACTCAACTAAAGCATTGACAATCATAAATATAAATCTCTCGTCTTTGCATTGCCCAAATCCTCTTGTGGACCTACAGATGACCGAGTCCTTCTCTAGAGGACATGGCAGTATCAGATGGAGAAAGAACATACCACATTCAATCACCCAATGCAATCATGAGAATGAAAGATAAAGCAACCAGGCAACAAGGATTTAATTGCATTTGGTTATTCGGCCATTTTAAAATGGATAGATTCCTCTGTGGTTGGCTGCCAAGCATTTTGTTTACAATTTATCATAAACTTCCAATGAAAACATATAACTCAAATTTCAGCCAAAATCTTTTTGTTTTTTCCAAAAAGGCATCACAACCCAATAAAGGAGAAAAAAAATCATGGCTAGGACTCCAACTTTTGCTCGAGTAATTCCCTTTTACTTGTTAAAGGAATAAGTTGCTCGGTAAATTCCCAAAGCTTTTGAGTATTGGTCATCAGAAACAGGGAAAGAACAAGAAAAAAATAATGTGTTCCTATCAGGTTTGTAAGCGTACATAATCACGACGTTGGAGCGTTGAGTTTCTTGAATAGTCACCTAAAACCTTGTTTTAGTGAAGTTGAATGATGCGCCAATTCATTGGCTATCATTCACGGCATTCACATGGAAAAAGGTAGCATCAACCTCCTCTCCCATTTCTTTGCAAGATTCTGTCGTGAAATGCTCAAAGATACAGGAAGAAAGATAGCAAGACATATAATGATATCCAGTAATGTCTTCAGCAAAGGGTAATATGATGATAACAGAAGCATACTAAACAACAAGGCCCAAAAATAGCCACTGCAACATCAATCCTGCATGATTTTAAAAGCAATATATAAATATAACATAAATGATTAAAGACAATTTAGAAAGTGTGAAAGTATATGGGAATTTGATGCAAATGGTCTATTACATTTACAAGCCAAAATCTCTAGTTTAGAATTAGATCTGCTGTCCAATTTGTTGTCCACTTAATTAATTATTGACTCGTCACTTTAAATTAACATGTCATCAATTTGATGGGTTATTGGTGAACTTACTGAAGGTAAATTTGAGATGACATATTAATTTAAAAATTATGTATCAATAATTAATTGGGTAGACAACAAATTGGACGTCAGATCTCAACTCCAAAATCTCATGGCGTTCTTCAAGGTACAAACCGTATAGGATATGGTTTCCAAGCCTCATGTCTCATCTTTCTCCCAGAAAATTACAATTCAATCAAATCAAATAAAGATAACAACGGATTTCCTTGCTGTAATTTTTGGCCTTTTTTGGTTATTAATTTCCTTGTACTGTTGAACTCATTGGTTCACCTGCTATTCTTGACCAAAAAGTGCAAGGTTCTGACAAGTGATAACTCATCATAAGCTTTACGACATGAGGCAAAAAATTCAAAATAAACTAAAGTAACTTTTATGCATTTTTTATACAAGAGTAAATTTAAAGTTCTAGAATACCATCAGGTTTATTTGTCCATAGTTTCTCATATAATCATACATTTTGATTGTTTCCATTTGATATTCATGTTTTATAATGAAAGAAAATAATAATGGATAAGAGCATGAAAAAGGAAAGATGATGTGCCATTTGCACTGATATTAGATTATAATGACCATTGAAGGAAAGAGTTGTGACTAAAAATCAAGAAGAAATGTAATTGCTCAATTGCATAACTTCCAACTCCTCCAGGATCATATGGGCTAGGTCGTGCAAGTAAGGCTCAGCTATAAATTTTAGTTCTTTATATGATGAAGCTAGGATTCAATAAGTGCTCTAATGTTTCTCAAGCTTCAAGATCACGGATAAAACTTAGCAAAGACCTAGAATAACGCCATATACCAAAATGCAGGAAATCTTTAAAAAACGTAGGCATACAATATACAAAAACTTTGAAAGTTAATCTCTAAAGATCAAGTGTCTTAACCATCCAACCATAATTATAGATTCATAGGACATATGCAAGCTCATACTTCACTAGCAACACATGTATCAAATTCAATATTAGCAAAAAAAAAAAAAAAACATTTGAAGAGGAGCAAACAGAAGTGAATTTTTTAGATGAGTAAGTTAACATGGTATCAGAGAGGAGGCAAAATCCTGAATTCAAATTCACAACAACCTATTTATGAAAATTGTGTACCTGCAAGCTTGAAAACTTCGACTCTTCAATTTGAACAATGTACACGACACAACATAGGTGTTAGGAAAAATATGGGTTTAAGGTTGGCTCCCAACTAAAGTTCAATTGAGAAAAAATACGACTAAAAATTTATGTGGTTCACTCAATTTAGGCTACGTCAACGGACAAGTATATGATAATTTCACTATTTTAAAGTGAGGATTACAACTTCTCCATCGTAGAAAATCTCTATCAGGGTCATCTTCCATCGTGCTGTGAAGTCTTCTTTGATAATATTAATAGCAGAAGACGGTGGCTCTTCTGTTGTTAGCAAATCTAGAGATTAATATTAAATGGATAAGGATAACAAATGAATATATAACTATATCATTTTATCTGGCACAATGTTGAATATCTGGAAACTTAGGCCCCAATAAGTCTATGCCAAATGTTGATATTGGCTCATCAATCTCTGAATTTAGAGAGGCATCAATCTCTGAATTTAGAGAGGCATCATTCTCACTGAATACAGTCTTTCAGGAAGAAAGATCAATGGTTTCTGACTGTCGAATCTATCTTCTACAGAACACATAAAAATTAAGATATATTTACCATTAATAAATATTTATAGAATAATGCAACAATCAATAAATAAGTGGAAATGTGATAAAATGAAAAAAGAAAATTAGAAATCAATAAGGTATTATATGAAACTGTTGGATTAATTAAGAGAAATAATAAAGATCCCATAACTATCTGGATATAGTAACATATAATGTCCCCTAACTTTAAACTTCATGCTTAGGATTCCAAGACTCAAAGACCAAAGTTTTCACTTCGCCAAAGTCATACAAAAATATAAAATATAATAAAACAATTATCCATAATTGGATGATAAGAAATCAATTGCATCACCCAATGACATATAGTTGTGATAGGAAGGCTATGAGATGACTTTGTTTTCTTCATGACATGGACTTGAGAGAGGGATAGATATTTATTTATGTCCCTGATGAGTCGAACTCATCAGGGACACGGCACTCAGACCTAAAGAGCTGACTCCACATAATGCAGCTAAGTGCCATTTCCTTAGATCCTCAATTATAATATGAACATGAAATTACAACAAAACAATATAGTAAAAAAAAAAGGGTATGGATTAGAACAAATTTCTTAATGTTTGCGACTAAGAGTGGAGCAGAACAAATTTCTAAATGTTCTATTCATCAATGATATAAAAAGATGGCCATATAGCTCTTCTTCGAAGTAGAACTAGTATTGGCCTTAACATGGATTAGTTCACAATCTACGTCATGTAATATTAAAAGCTGCTAAACTAGGATCAAAATAACAGCTAAAAGTTTTACTTTAAAATCTTATTACTTTAATTCGCAAATACTATATGAGAAAAAAAAAGGCACTTATTATCCTTTTGACCTACCGAAGGCTGATCTTCTAGTGCTTGTTTACGTCTTCATTGTCCTCTTGGTTGTTCCAAATTGCCTGAAGGCTGAAGTAGTTCATGGGAGGTCTTGGACTGATTGATTACATCTTTCTTCTCTATGAGCAAAACTTCGAAGGCTGATCCTCTAACTTTGACGTTAGCCCTGGGTCTCTTTCCATTGCTCTTTGGAAGTTCTGTTTTGCCATTTCTTTTGACTACGTTTTTCAACTTCTCTTTCACCTTCTGGCCTCTTCCACATTCATATACGTCCATGCACGAGCAATTGGCTGAATAACAACTTCAGGGTAATTCAGTGAGGATAAAATAAACTTGCTTAATCAGCCCTCCAGGAACTGATATTGTTCACCTTCGTAATGTATGCAACAAGTAATATGGAACTTCAACAGTATAACTTTGATGCTCAAGTCACTAAATGGAGTACAAAATAGAACACTAATGTATCTGCATTAAAAATTGTGTACCTGTAACATGTTTCAGCAAGTTGCATATGTAGGGGTTAGAGTCCTCAATATACAAAGTTTTCTTTTATCTTGGGTCCATCTTCTTATAAGATGACAATATCAATAAACTATCAAGTTTCTGACAAGGATGTTACATTAAAGAGCATGTTTGGCTAAGCTTAAAAAGTTCACTTATAAGTTAAAAAGTAAGTTTGAAAACAATAATCTTTTTATTAGTGAAAGCAAGAAATTAGTAAGTCGCTTATTTCGACAATACGGCATTAGTTACTTAAAAAGTAATTTTTTTCAATTAAAAGTAATAAAAAAGTAAGTTATGCACACATGTTTGGAGACAAAGGTTACTTAAAAAAGTGACTTATTTATAAGCTTAGCCAAGCATGCTCTTTGTTTTGTTTACTCTGAATAGATTAAGGGGTCAGGGGAATATGCTGAGAGGTATTACATGAAATGTTCATAAATAGATTCTTAAGATTAATGGACGTACTGACAGTGTAAGCCCCGATCCAGATGTTTCGGAACCAAGTGATGATATATATGGGTCATGGATTACATCTATAACAATTCTTAGACATTATATACTGTATCCCAAAGAATGTCATTGACTACAAAAGTGCATACATGGATTCTGTTTCAACATATTATTACAAGCATTTCGATAGAACTCTATTAAAATCTAAGGAAATGATTCCCAATGTGCCTTTAAAGCCACACGAAGGCATGAACAATGTGGGATTATTGTGGGATTCAGATGTGATCCTTCCAATCCACACCTCTTCCATAGCATCCCATTTCTCTGTCGTATAGAACTCCACGAAACTAGTGGATGCAATTGAGCAGAACTTGCCCTAAAACTAACTTGCAAGGGAAACATGCTCAATGTACTTGTAAAGTACAAGGTGCGTCTTCCACAAATCCATATTTAATTGTTATACCCATGTATTGGAAATCATTTGAAAATTGAAGGATGCAAATTATTAATAGATTAGCATTATTAACACAAGAATAGAGCATAAATTATGCATCCACAATCCACAGCAAATTTCATGTAAGAATCTCCAATATTGATGAACCAACATAAGCAAACACAACAAAAGACACAAATAGATGCATGTATCTTTGTACATATGCATGTATCTTTGTATGTACAATCATGTTTGTGCATGCGTGTAGGCCTTACCAGGAGGAAAGAGAAGGTTGGGAGTAAACACAGTAAGAGCAGGCAGTGCCGGTTTTGTGATTTTGGGGGCTCGAGATGAACTTCATAAATTAGGCCCCCAAAATTGTATTATGCATGCAAAATATACGTGTATTATGGTACCAATTATTAACTTGTTAACTTAAAACTTAACTGTAAAACATATAAAAATAAAAATAAAAAAAGTATTATAACCTTTGTCTGATTCTCATTATTTTAAAAATATATTTTTTTCTCTTTTTTCAACCACACATTTTTTAATAAAATAATATTACACAAATTCAAAACTTTTCCTTATTTTTTAACCACACATTCTCCATCAATTTGCTATTCCAAAATGCATTCTACACAAAAAAACTGGGCTCAAACAAGCTCATACTAAAAATTATTATTATAATCAAATAACATTGCCGGCAATGTCCCAAACTATCAATTAAATACTATTCACCTTGCGATTTTAGAGGCAAAAATATTAATCAAATTTGAATAATCCAACCATTCAACTATTTCTTTCTCAATTAATAACATAGCCAATTCATTCGGTTTTTTTGTGACATAGTTGATCAAAGATAAGTCTTGATCAACTTCAATTTAGAGATACTTTTTTCTATAGATGCAAGTGTAACCGGTATGGTTAGCAAAATTTTGTAAACAGCTCTGTAGCACGGACACTTCAATTAGGGTAGCGTGTCCTGTAGGACACGAGTCGATACCGACACTTCTCGGACACTCTACCGTAATCATTTTTCTTTTTATATTAGAAATATTATATATTGTTAATTCAAAATTATTAGAAAGTAACAAATAAGTATTCATGTTTAAAAGATTTCAACAAAAAAAATTAATAACAAGTATAAAACTAAATTTATACTATATAAATGAATAATTTTTAAGAATTTAATCAACGTGTAGAAGACGTGTCGTGTCTATACTTTTTTTAAAAATCGCGTGTCGGCGTATCCGACACGTATCGTGTTCGACACACGTGTCCGTGTTGGTGCATCATTGGTAAACAGTATAAGAATTAGAGAAATAACCATTCAATGTCTTCAATTATTGTAACACTTCAATTGCTCTCATTGCTTCACTTGGTATATAGCAATTCAAGACAAGTAACTCCAAATATAGATCATCTCCATTAATATGCGAACGTCCATTATATTCCAAATATTTCTCAAGATTCATACTCCTTAACCTCTCCATATAAAATAAAAATCCAAATGTCTTGTCATATTGTTTAAATTGTTCAAATTGAGTTTTTAGGGAAGATAGAGATTGATCAATTATAAAAAGAAGAAGAAAACGTGTGGATTCGTTGAATCACTCCAAATAAGGATACGGCTCCTCGAAATGCCAAGGTATTTTTAGCGTGTCTTTTCACAATAGCGATTATCCTTGTTAACACACGTCTCCAATATTCTCTTTCTATATCGATCACTAATTGTACGCTTTTGTCACTTGTATTTTTTGTTCGAAACCTGATTTCCAATTCAATCCAACTAGTCATGCAACGTAAATGTTCCCCATTTCTTTCATGACTTTTAATAGATCGGTGCAAATTATGTCAATCTTTGTATCTATCATTAACCAGTTGGCCAATTTTAGTAAAAGTTTTTAGTGTTTTATACAACTTGCAACAAAAGCAAAAGATCATGTCTATAAATACTGATTATACTAGCCATACTGTATCATTTGTCTGCCCATTTGGTAGTAATCGTTTATATAGTAAGAATCGAAATGTCTATTTGGAAAGAAGATGTCATCAACTTTTTTTAGACTCGTTTCAACTAAATAATCCCTCATTTTTTATCAATATTTCTCCAATTCCCATGATCCTTCAAATTCAAATTCAAAGATACTCTCTTGATTTAAATTTTTACGTTGAACATCATCTTCTTCCTTCTCATTTATATAATTTACACTCACTTCTTCATTCTTAGTAAATCCATGCACATTGTTTCTATGGAAGTACTTGTCAATATTTCTTGCTTGATTTTGAATTAATATCAACACATTTCATTTCCTTTTTCTTTTTTGAGCTCTAGACTCGTATTTAGCTCCTATTTGGTACACATTAAAAATTTTATTATCATTATCTACTTATTTTTAACCACACATTCTTCAATAAAATAATATTTTCAATCACATCAAAAACTTTTCCTTTTTTTCAACCACATATTCTCCATCAATCTACTATTCCAGAATACCTTCTTCCAAAATAATATGGTTCAAACACACCCTTAGGAAGCACCATGGTATATGACTACGTGAGCTTGTGCAATTGATCCTATGATTAAATCTAACAAAAGTCAATATAACCCGACAAGGGTGCAATGCTACAAGCCTACGATGCAATCATATAAGCCGACAAGGCTTCAAACATTTTCTATATGTTTATAAATAAGCAAGGCAAGCCATTGCTCACCTGAGAAATAGGACTTGAGCAAAAATGATGAAATGACACAATGCCGCACTTAAAAAATTTCACTGTCACAACTCACAATTCTAAAATCAAAATTTAACAGCCACCATAACAAACAATTTTAATTGTTGAAGATGAATTTAAATTATATATGAAGATAAATTTAAAAGCAACCATTAGATAAATCCCTAAATTGTCTCAGCATTTCCCTCCCACTCCATTCTTCTCTGCATTTGCGTGAAGCAAAATATAATTTTCGACCAGGAGAAGGACTTTTGGCTAAATCCATTCTAGAAGTGGACAGACATGAATAAGTGGGAGATCAAAATCTTTCATCTTTATACATCATTCTAGAAGACTCAAGCGCCTAAGGTTCTACATTTCTTGTACCAATCCATGCACCGATATCTCATTAAGAGACATCAAAATCAGTTCTGTTAACAGCATAATAAAGGCTAAACCATATTGCAAAAGCATTGGAGAAGGACCAGTAGAGTTATTTTACCAGATAATTGCTTAAATTAACCCCTTTTTTTTGTTCTTTGTGTATACATAAGTTTGTACCATGTTTTCAATTTGGCACCTGTAAATTATGTCTAACACCCTTAAATTGCACCACTACAACATCTAAAATTCCTAAAATTCTTACAATTGACATGTGCAGCAAACCTCCAATGAGTCAGATTTGTTT
>CAIGRF010222940.1:0-19685 GCA_903798235.1 Fraxinus ornus | reverse complement strand
GGAATGAGATTTAGGAAACTTAAATTCTAGAATTACATGTGGAATTAAATTGGTTTGTATTGCTAAATCCTCCAATTAGAAAGTTAGGACAAAAAACTTCTAATTGAGTAGAAAGTGCATGAATTATTGATGTTGATTGATCCAATCCAGTTGAGGAAATTTCGACGCTTCACTATTTTACATATTAACTTAAATTCAATTACTATATCCGGTGACATTTACATTTTAATTTAATAAACAAATTCTTTTCATCCAAATCACAAGAACCCTAAGTTATTGAACTCCTTTAAACATTCATCTCCCTGTGGATACGACACCCCAAAGCTTCTCTACAACTACCGTGTTATTCTTTGGACGTAATCAGCATACGTCATTCATAACGGACATAGGTTTTTATTGTTATAAGGTGATGCCTTTTAGGTTGAAAAATGCCGGGGTAGCTTATCAAAGACTTGTTAACAAGATATTCACAGACCTCATTGGAAAGACAATGGAAGTGTACGAGGATGATATGCTGGTGAAAAAGTTTGAAAGTAAAGGATCATGTGAAGCACCTCAACGAAGCCTTTCGAATAATGTGAAGGTATAGGATGAGACTTGACCTCCTCAAATGCGCATTCGGAGTTGCCTCAGGGAAAGTTTTGGGCTACATGGTTAACCAAAGAGGCATAAAACCTAATCCAAAAAAGATCAAGACTCTAGTTGAAATGAGGTTGCCTCAGTAGCCTAAAGAGGTATAGAGCCTTATTGGATACATGTAGCCTTGAGTCGCTTTGTCATGAAAGCAACAGATAAGTGTCTTCCTTTCTTTAAGGTTCTAAAATGAGGAAATAAATTAGAGTGGATGGAAGAATACAAAGTAGCCTTACAAGAGCTGAAAAAGCACTTGGGACAAGCTCTCCTCATCTCCAAGCCCAAAGCCGAATAACTCCTGCAATTGTACTTGGTAGTAACCTCCAACGCTATAAGTTCGGTGCTTATAAGGGAGGAAGATAGTCACCAAAAATTTGTTTATTATGTCTGTAAAGCACTTCTTACAACTGAGACCCACTATCCAGACATGAAGAAGTTGGCTCTCTCTCTCTCGTGACTGATTGCCGGAAGTTGAAGTTATATTTCCAGACTCATACCATACAAGTGCTAACCAACTTCCCACTCAAGTAAGTGATGTAGAAGCTTAACATTTCAGGAAGAATGATGAAATGGGCCGTGGCACTCAGCGATTTTGACATCAAGATAAAGGCTGTTGTTAAAGGGCAGACTTTAGTAGATTTTGTAGCAGAGTTCACCCATGTTCTAGAAATGGAAGAGGAGGTGGAATCTATCGAACCTCCCACGTGGAACCAATTTGTTGATGGCTCTTCATAAGACACTGGCTCTGGAACATGGGTGGTCTTGGTCAGCCCAGAGAAACATAAGCTCAATTGTGCTATGAGGTTCAGTTTCAAGCTACCAAAAATGTGGCAGAGTATGAGAGCCTTCTAGTTGGCCTCAGATTAGCTAGGGAAATACAAGTGAAGAGGCTAGTTATCAACAATGATTCCCGGTTGGTAGTGAGCCAAGTTAATGGCAATTTCTTAACAAAGGATAAGAGCATGGCTGCATATCTGAAGTTGGTTATGGAAATCATTCCAACTTTTGAAGTTTTGAGTTGGCACAGTCCACGCATAGAAAATGATCATGCTGACGCTCTTTCAAAACTAGCGAGCAACAAAAATTTCGAACTACTCAATGTTGTACCTATAGAGCACCTTTTTAGACCCTTCATCTCTAGAGGAGAAGATGTGATGTGGGTTGAAGATACACCCCAATGGATGCAGCTAATCATAGCGTTCTTCAAAGATCAAGCGTTACCCTCTGATAAAGAGGAGGTGTAAAAGCCCAAGGAATGAGCTACTGATTTTGTTTCCCAGGATAACGTGCCTTACAAACGAGGTTTCTCCTTACCCTTACTCTGATACATAGGTGGTGAACATGCTACATATATCCTCTAAGAAATTCATGAAGGAGATATGTGGCAATCACAAGGAGGATGGTTGTTCGCTATGAAAGTGCAAACCACAAGTGCACGGGTCGCGCTCAAGTAATAAAGTGGACTTTTGGAGTCCGAGTTGTAGGTCCCTAGAAGAATGTTTACTTTCTATTACACAACTTCAATTAATTTAATTCTAACAATAAAAAGAAATACACAATTAAAATTATAATGTGAGAATAAAAAAAAAAAAACTAAAGCTCTACAAACTAAGAAACATAAAAATCTCGGAGGGAAACGTGATTGAGATTCATGATTTCGCTTGACTTTCGTGTAGTTAATTTTTCCACAAGCCAATTGACAAATTAATCGTTTACGATTTTAGACTCGATTTTCCAATAATAGTTAATTTCCTCAATCGAGCGAAATTAACCCTAATTGATTGGTTTAACCTACTATATCTCTATGTCGATTCAAACCAAATAATCACATTAAATATTTGTGAAATAACTTAATTGGCACCTAGGGTTAGGGATATGTCTCTATCCCCTACACAAACTTAAGGTTTCTACTATTTGGTCTAGAATACACAATCTTCTCTCGAACGATAATCGTCTCTCGAACGATGTACAAATCACAAAACACTATCATTTATTTGCAACATAAATGAAAATGCAAGAAATACAATAGAAAATACACAAGGAAATAAGCTTTTTAACATTAAAAGCAAATATTGAAATTAATTAAAGTTATGTCAAACTTCTTCCATAAATCACAACACAAAGAACTAACTCATTTTATATAAATGATAAATAAGGGTAAGACCAATGCATTACAAGATGGAGAACATATTGGATAAAAATACAAGTTAAAATGTAGAGCCCTTCCCTTGATAGGACTCTTGAAAAGAAGAGTGGCTTGGTCTTGATTCTTCTTTAAAATCCTTCCACTTTTTCTTGATTTTTCTCCTTCTTTTGTGCCCCTGTTCTTCCCTATTTTCTCCCAAAAGTTTTCTAATATGAGTGTTGCCCTAAAAGTGACCAAAAAAATGATATTTAAATGGCCAAAAATCACCGCAGGTTAAATTGCAGAAGAAGTATCGAAATTTATGCGAAATAGGCAAAATTGCCTAGCTGAAGGCCCCGCACGCGCGTGGGCATTACTGGCAAGCGTGCGCATTGAGACCACCTTGGTCTCGGTAAATCAAATAGCCTTTTTGCTCGCGCACCATACTAAGCCTGCGTGCACGGGGCTTTTTTTTTTCCAGTTTAGTCCTCCATATAATTGCACACAAGCCCCTTACTTTGATCTTGTACAATATGGTCCTCAAATTTTGACTTTTATTTCAATCATGCCCTTACGAATTTGCATCTAAAATCCTCCAAATTTCTAACTTGTGTACTTTGGTCCCCATCTCCATTTTTTGTATGCTTTTAATCCTTTTTTTTTTTTTTGCTTTATTATCTTTCCATTTGGATTTATGACCTACAAAAGCTAAAATTACTCAATTGTAAGCCGATATCCACGCTTTTCATTAATAATAAACATATTTAGGTTTAAATAAGTGTGCAAAAACACATTTATCAATGGTCACTGGCACAAAAGGTGTTGAGACAGAGATATTATAGGCCTATATTTAAAGAGGATGCACAACAGTTTGTGAAAAAATGTAACAAATGTCAGCGCGTTGCAACAATTTAAAGATAGCCTTCCTAAAAGTTAAGTATTGTCTCTAGTCCTTGGCTATTAGTCAAATGGAGGATTGATCTTATAGGACCCCTATCTAAAGGAAGGGGTAGCGCCAACTTCTCATTGTTTCTATTGATTATTTCACAAAATGGGTTGAAATTGAATCTCTGGACAAAATCACAGAAGCCAACACTTCCAAGTTTTGTGGAAGAATATTATATATCGGTTCAGAATTCTCCATTCAATTGTCTCAAATAATGGGCGTCGGTTTGATAATAAGAAAGTCAGGGACTTATGTGAGTAATTAGGGATCAAGGAGCACTTATCCACCCCCTTTTCATCCTCAGACTAATGGGCAAGTGGAAGCTGTCAATAAAACATCAAATACACACTCAAGAGAAAGCTGGATGCTTCCAAAGGGCTTGGATGGACGTGCTATCTCAAACCTTGTAGGCCATGCGAACTACTAGTGGGACAGCTACATGAGAAACTCATTTCTCCATGACTTATGAAGTAGAGGCCATGAGCCCAGTTGAATTGGGTCTACCCTCTCCTCGGCACATACATTTTAACAAAATATCTAATGACGAGTTGAAGAGGTTCGAACTTGATTTCCTTGATGAAATGAGGAATGAATCTCAAGTGAGATTGGCTACCTACCAGCGAAAGATGACTAGGTACTATAATTCTAAGGTTAAGAAGAAATGCTTTTGTTTGAATGACCTTGTATTATGAAGGGTATTCATATCCTCTAAAGAACTAGGAGTGGGAACCTTTGGTCCAAACTAGAAGGGTCCCTGCCGCATCAGAGAAGATGTTCGACCTAAATCCCAAATGGGACCACTTCATAATTCATCAAAATGGATAGCAATGCCTGGATCACAAAAGGGACCACTTCCTCACTCGTTGAAGTATATAACACATGCCACGAATGACAAAAGTCACTGAGAAAGCCTCAGCATGGATGAACCACTTAACCCTATGCTAAGGAAACAATAAATCAAAAATCATGCAAACTACCAACACTTGTACAAATTTCGAATAGAGTAAGCCTTAAAACAAAGGCTAAAGTATGACAAAGCAATAATGTATGCCAAATTCAGAAAAATACTCAGAAAATTAACGCAAGTATGACAAAGAAAAAATATATTTCATTCATTAAAAGTCATTACAATTGGGGGCTAGAAGCCATTAACAAAGAAAAAAGAATTACAAAATCCTAAAGCTAAGCAGATGGAGTAGGGAGATTGATGCCAGTAAAGGAAACGATAGCATTGGGAGCCACAACTTTAGAGGTTTCATTGTTCTCGCCAGCTTCATCTTCAATCCCTATTACATGGCTACCCTCTGCAGGAGCAAAGGCTCTTCTTGATCTCTCTCTTCAAAGAATTCTAACTTTAGCTTAGCAGTGTTGTATGAGGAGTGCACCTCAATCCATTCTACCATATTAGTGTAAACATACCCTTTCTAGTATCAGCGAAGTTCTAATACTCTTCTGTTAGGTGGAATGTGGCTATATAATGCTTTACAACATCTTTGCCAGCTGATTGGGTTTCTCCCTTTACACAATCCACATCCTTAGTATGGCCAGTAATCTTGGAGTTGAGCTTTCCAACTTGCTGCTTCAGTACAACGTTCTCTTTATTTGACCTATCGAAGGCCTCAGCAGCCAACTTTTGATGGGCGTTTGAAGTCTCCACTCGCTTGGTCATGGAATCCACTTCAATTTGGAACAAGTGGACTTATTTCTTTAAGTTTTCAATCTCTACTTAGGCATAGGCGAGTTTCACAGACTTTTCAGCCTTCTGTTTCTTAATGGCTTCAGCATCGGCTTTGGCCTTATTGGCTGTTTCCTCGGCCTGGGAAGTCTTATTGACAAACTCCTTATTTTTCTTTTAAATGTTTTTAAAAAGGGTTTCATCCTCTATGACGACTCCAAAAGATCTCCATGCCTGACTCACCATGGTGGCTAACATGTCCACCGAATCACTGGTCTCAACAAAGGTCTGCCACTTATCCGTCCATACTTATGAAATGTGATAGTTGCAGGCTGAATCTTTGAAGAAAGCATGGATAGAGCCTCCGGAGCTAGCTCGCCATTCCTCTTAGACAGGGAAAGCTTGATCCTAGGAGTTGCATATGAGGTAGTGGTCGAGTTATTTGAGGTCCTCACCCTCTTAGAGGCTCCACATCAGTTGGCCTATTTGGCCCCTCCAGCCGCAGCATGAAGGCCTCCACTAGCTTTTTCCCTGTTAGGACTTCGAAGCGAGGTGGTGGGCTCACCAATGACCCTCCTTCTCTGGTAGAAGAGAATGTGTACTTTTTTCTTGGGGACCTCTTCCATTTTATTTTTCTCCTTGTCCTTCATAGGAGGTCGTTCTTCTCCTTCCTTATCACAGCTTCTTTGCTGATCTTTTCCAATTGGTTCCTCACCTGTTTTGCTATAACAGATGAGGGCTTGAACCCCTTTTCTCCCGACGATGGAGATAGCAACAAGAATGGAAGTCATGTTAGGGGTGGGATGCCTCATCTTCTTAAAACTTTCTACGAAAGCAGTAAAGGGTCAGGACAAATCAATGAACAATAGTAAATATAACCCATATTGAAGAAATTACCTCTACGTGCTATTAAGCAGAACTCCTCGAAGAATCGCTTGGATTTGATCAAACGGTCGAACTCTCTTGAAGATAGGGGACGAAGGAAAATGTCTTCAATGACACCCAACTCAACTCGAGTTAGTTCGAAGCGATCAACCGACCCTACGAAAGAAGGAAATAGTTAGAATTAGACTAACTACAAGTAAAATGAAACTAAATGTGTAACATTCACGAACTTCTGAGTAGAAGGACACCGTCATGTGAGGAACTTTATCTCCCTCATGCGTCTACCACTGCCACCTCACCCAGAACCACGTTTCCTTCCATCCGTTGATAGATGAAGGAATATCTATGACGAATGGAAAGTGAGCCTGCCACGGATACAAGGAAGATCAACCCTTAAAGTCTCCTTTACCCAATACCCTGGGTTGGAAGATAGATTGGAAGACATGGAGGGGCATGTCTTTCTCCAAGGAGTCTCATTTCATAGAAAGTAGGTCCCCACTAGTTATGCCCAAGCATTGGGGATGAGCTAGGTAGGTGCTAGCTTGTATGACCTAAGTACGACTCTGAAGAAAGGATGAAGGGACAGAAGAAGTCCCCCTTCAAAAGAAACTCGCTGACAGTAACACACCCCTGCCTAGGAAAGCAAGCTCTTTCGTCAGGATTTAGGGCTAAGAGTTTAATATTATAGGGAATGTAATACTTCTCCCTTACATCTACAAGGTCGGATGCGATTAAGGTTGAAGATATTTTGGCTGCCCCCCAACTCGCGTCGTAGCCTACCCGACCCTTCCTTGTGGGTAAGACACTATGACCAACCCTAATGGCTTGGACAAGATCAGAAATGCTGGTTATCGTAACCTCTATCTTAGAGGCCACTGTTCAAATGTCTAAATTCCCCCATCAGAATGTGAAGAAGCCATGAAATCCAACATTAAATTTTAAAATACTTACAAAGTTAAACAAAATCACTGATGGAAAAATGATCGGAGTTCTTGAAAGTAACCAGAAGGATTTCGGTAAAAGTTGAAGAAATGAAAGGTTTGGGTAGCTAAATAGTGTGCGAAAGCAAAGTGATTTTCACCCAAGATAGTTGCCTTTTATAGGCAGAGGTCATTAATCCTAATCATTGGATGTAGATCCTGACCATCCAATCTTTCATTTAAAATTTTATCTAGGCAATCCATTACGTTTGCCACTTCGTCTTCTAAAGCTCAAATTAGAGCGTCTGAGTCACGAGCTCTAGTGCATCTACCTTCCATAAAACATGCATGCAACAATCATCATTGCTCATTAAATGTGGCGACGGTTGGGTATATGGAAAGTTGAACTGCTTCAGCTGTCTTTCCTTAATCATTGAAAACGTACAAGAGAGCAAATCATTTGGGCGCAATATTGAAGGATGTCTTGTGTTCATAACATTTCAACAAACGCGCCTCTTCAAAATTATTGCACTATAGCCTCAGCGAATAGACGAAGAACACTACCTCAGCCTCAACATGGATAGCTTCAGCAACGCTTCAGAGATACAAATCACTTCGTAGCAAATAGCCTCGGATAAAAGAACCTTAGATGGTACTCTTCAACATTTTCTAAATAATTAGAAACTTTAAAGTACACAACTTTGGATAACGTCCTCAATAAGTACCTCAGTCAATTCATGATAATTCTACTTTCAAATTCTAATTATAAAGTAAATATTTAGATTTAGATTTGGGAGACTACTATGGCTAAAAATATCCGCCCCAACAAAATTTTTGTTTTTATATATATAACAGAAGTCCATGCATTACATAAATAATCATGCATAGACTCGGGGGACTATTGTTATATCTTGCCATCGAGGCTCCTAGTGAATGCCGCGCCGCAGTCCATGTGGACATATTGAGTCAAATCTGATAAAGTCATCAAAGACCCAATTGGTCAAAATAAGGAAGTCAAAGAAGAAGCTGATCTCATCGTCCCGAAGCCCTATCAAGCACCCTACCCGTCTGAAGCCCTCTTTTAGGCTAAAGCACTTGCTGTCTTTGAAGGGAGTTGCAGACGATCTCCACGAATGATTGGTGTAACGTTTAGGAAAATGCATAGCAGACGGGGTGATGTGAGGCTTCGACCTGGGAGATGAGGCCACGTGGTTTTGATCCAACGGCTACTACGTCGGCCAAAACTCTATAAATAAACAACTCTTGTAATTCATTAAAGTGGAATGCAAATCTTTATGCTTAAAGTCTTGTCTTATGCTTGTTTCATATTTATTTGCTTGAGTTTAGATTACTTCCACTTTGTTGGAATTGTTTATGATTGTTTGTTTATGTACAATCATCTTTGATTATATTGTCGGTGCTTGAACATTTTTGTCTCGCATCGTAAAATACCTCCCATATTCATAGACGCCATTCTTTTCCATCCGAATCTCCGATCAAAACGTGTTGGAATTTGATGCGTGAACGCGAATGAACCCGACATTTTTTGTGCATGTGACCATTACAAAAAATGGGGTCAACATCTTCCACCAAAGCTTTTTGAAGGCATGCAAATGATTCTAAAAGATTCAATCATGCAATGCTTTATGTGGTCAAGGAAATTGGAATAAGATACACTCTTAGAAGCCATAAGAAATAAGTGGATGAATAATAAGCAATCACTAACTAAATAAGTGACTTGCTTAAATAATTAACTAGAAATGGCCAAATGGACACTATCTAACCTTTACTTTTCAATGTGGAGGAGAAAAAAAGAAACCTGAAGTTTCAGACGTTATCGTTTTCTTTCCTTTTCTTCAACACAAGGTAAGGCTTTACGTCTCTTTCTTAAATTTCATAATCCTTTTTTATCATTATTAATAATATAATGTGTGTTTGTGTCAAGACTCTCCACCGAGTGAATAAGTGGTTTAAACTAAAAAATTATGGCTTATGGAAGAATGGTGAATATCACTAGTGACTGTAAAATTCAATGTTACTGATTGTCATGCCATCCTTAATGCTCAGAAGATGGTATCCCAATTTAAAATTGTCACCACATATAAAATATTGGCTCAATGATTTAAGTAAAAGCATTGTCTTAGTGCTAATCTTAAGAGACTTACACTTACAGTACTTAAATTCGACATAATTCCCAAAATCAACTGACTGCAGAATTTATTTTCTTGCAAAAACGTTCTTGACCACACAAATGTCTGATTATTCAGTCCAACATAATATAATAAACTAAATCAAAGATGATGGATGTGTAAAAATCTATTAGCTAATGATAAACACGTTTTTTTCCCTCTTTCTATGGCAACTAAATTTTGACGAATAATGTATTTATACATAATTGTGTACAGATTGATGACATGAAAGAAAGAAAAAGAAAAAAAAAATAAAAGATGAGAGAAGGAAGTTAATTAATGTAATTCACATCATGAATCTGTACACAATTACGTACATGTAATATTATTCAATTTTGACATCTCTATGGTCGCCAACTATTAGTCTTTGCGGATTTTTTTTTCTTTTCTTTAAAAGCTAAAAACATTAAGATTGGAAAGTATGGAAACTCTTGACATGTGTTGGAAAATTGCTTCAAAACGTGCATTATGAGGGCATCTTTGCAGAATAATAGTTTCCTTTTATTTAATTAGTTTGTTCTTTTTCGTGGAAGCAAAATATGCTAAGGTGATTATTTAAATAGGTGGAAAGGAAAGGTTGGCGAGATTCTTTTATTCTTCCGACCGAAATTTGGAGGAAAATCTTGGAGAAATCTTAGCATAAATAATGCTATTTATCATTATGATGATGGAATATCGGTAATATGACAGTTTATGTGGAATAATGAGATTAAGAAGATCAATTTTTATGAGAGAGAGAGAGAAATACGAGGGATAATGGGTGTAATGAAGTCTAAATAATAATCATGATGATAAATAATATATACATTTTCTTTTACAGTAAGGGACAGAAAGAAATAATCATCGTTCTTTTTGTGACTTGTATAAATTAGTAGAATATTGTGGGCGTTATAAAGTCTAAATAATATATTATTTTTCATTTATCATCCGTTTGATTCTCATTATTGTAGAATGAGAATGAAAAATATAGTCATTATTCGGTCTCACACAAGAGATAAAAATTCAAAATTGATGGTTTGATGTGATGGATAACGATCATATTTTTCATTTTTATGGATGAAAAAAAAAATGAGAAACAAACGGATGCCAAATTATCCATTAGTGGAAAATATAGTCTTCAAAAATTCGTAATTTTCTCCATCTATTTTCCCTTTATTTTTTCTCCGAATTGGAGGTTGGGCCTCAATTTCTGACAGTGATATCAGAGCATTGGAGCACACAACAGCTATTGCAAATGTCAAATACGAAGTAGAGATTTTTTTATGAGTAAATCAATTTTGATTTGAAGTCAATGATAGTTTGATTCAATTTGAACCGGCTACTATTTTCCGAAAAAACCATTATCATCGTTGACAATGATATATAAAACGTTAGTGGTTCTTTCATGTCCATTATGAGTAATGACTGGATTTGAAAACTGCAAGCACAACATGTCTATATGGATATAAAGGGTTGTGCTACAGGTATAAAATGGGTTACAAAAGGGTGTTCAAAATTGTCAGACGCCCCCCAATAGGGGGCCACCATTTGGCAATTTTGGACACCATTTTGTATCCCATTTTGTACACCAAGAATTATCCGGCTATAAATGTCCTTACAAATGTACACCTGCAACAAAGGAGTTTTGAAGGAAAAAGAAAAATTGAAAAAGTATCGTCAGACAGAAAGTCTTTCAAATCGATCATATTTGAATGAATGAATCAACTAAATTTGGAGACCATATGATTTTTTTCAAGAAAAATGCTACTTGTACATTCCATGTACACATTAATATTGACATTATATGAGGTGTAAAAATCTGTGTCGTGAACTATTTCAAGTGATGTTGAAATATTTAAAGGTAAAAAAAAAAAAAAAACCTGCAAAACTTAATGTCATTGTAGTGGAACTGTTTTTTTCAAATGGGTCGAGGCTATTGAAGCTAACGTTGATGACAAAGACAAAGCATTTCAGAGGAGTTACAAGCAAATTGATTTCAAAAGAAAGAATGTTGATTGGTGGAACTTATATTCATGTGAGAATTTTACTTGTACGTAAATGTAATTGAAAGAAGGATAACTCCAAAAAAAAAAAAAGAATGTATATCGTTGGAATTATAAACAACTCGGTTACGTAAAGTAAAAATGTCAAAAAGGTAAAGTAAGTTCAGTTAACCGCTCAAAGACGGATACTAGCAGTGTGTCTCTCTTCATGGAAGACGATGATGTCACTAGAGAAACTTATTTACATTTTTCATGCGTGACATTAATTGCCATGATAGAGGATGTGATATTATTGGCAGGTTTGAAAGTTTACATATGAGCATTAGGGAGGCATCGATGCTAGGTGTGTGGTGGAAAAAAGTATTGATTGCTGATGAACTCCCAAAAAAGCCGTAATGGAGTTGCACCATAGTTTTTTTCGGCAAATTTTTTGATATGAGTTGATTTGAAATTCTTAGATAATTTTTTAGGAATGAAACTCAAAAGGGTTTAAAAGTGCGAGAAATTCTATACGATTGTAATATTTTTTATATAGTGGGATACTTCAAATTTTAACGGTTCATAATTTATACATTGGAATTCAAGACTACCACATGCACGTACGTTGAATTTGACGGATACTTTGAACCTCAAAGCTTGTATCATTCTCGAGTTCTATTTCAAAGATTCCCTTAAAAGAGAGCAAGTCACCTAGTTGGACATCGCACAAAGCCTTGCTCAAGGAGTCAACTGTGGGGAATACTGTAATTCGCGATAATCTCATTCTGCTGATCAACCACTCGTAAAATCCAATATTTAAATGATAATCTTAGGGTTTTATCAAGGGATTAATCTCAATTCCCAATAAGACAAACTTATATTACTTTGCAAATTCAATAAAGTAATTAACTATTTGAATAATTTATTGACAATTTACTTTTGACATATGACAAGTATATTTTACAAGATACTCTGAAGAAAATATTTAATACCTAATTGTCCGTATAAAGAAGGAAAAGAAATTTAAAGATTGCCAAAATTTTATCACTCCGAAAAAATTACTAATAAAATTACATAATTAAAATCAAATTGATATTTATGTGTCTCCTAGGATTAAGTTCTAAATTTCTAATAAAGATAACTTACCCACCTCTCCCTGCCCACATTATTATGAAAAGTTGAGAATAATCCCTTCGGGAGTGGTCGAGTTGGTGGAGCAGGTGAACGCGGAGACTGAAAGTCACGAGTTCGAATCCTCTGCTAACACTTTCTTGATCGAACCCCTCGCACCGGACTTGTCTAGTGATGTTTATTTCTTTTGTGTGGTTTGTGCCTACTGCACATAGAACGAGGTTTACCCAGTGCGTATTCACGGATGGCGGCTGCGAGTTCCTACGTCAACAAAAAAAGGAAAAAGTTGAGAACAAGTTTGACATCGAGCCTAGTTATTGTAAAAATCCTAATTCCAATCTTTAAAATAATTAATCTCAGACTTTGTCAACCACCAATTTAATTAATTTTATTTATTTAATTTTTTTTTTGAATATTAATTTGATATTTGCATGTTGAGTCTTTACCTTTTAATTTTTATGAATTCATATTCAAGCTGAGTCTTGCATGTATACAAGATATTATATATTTATCATTTTCGGATTCTGTGATAAAAATTTATTCACCAACAGGCATTAATTTATTTAATTATTTCTTATTGTTTCACTAATTAAATATATTCACGAGTTCATATCTTCTATATTTTATTCACCGTTCATTTCTCTTTTTGTTTCTATTTTAAAATTGATAAGAGAAGCTAACTTTAAGATGGTAGTTTCGCAAGAATATATACTCGATAAAGCTATTTTATTCTTTTCAAACGTCTTTTATATGTGAACTAGATCGGAAGAACGTGTATACATTGGTACAATATTGTACCCTTTCATCTCAAAATTATAAGAAAATTTAGAGATTATGCGAAAATTATTCTTGATTTTTGCATAGAGAAAAAGTGGTGGTGCATATGGCCGGCAAAGTAGGCATGATGTCGTAATGTGAATACTAGATTAAAATGCGATAACAATGATACCGATACTTTCCGGTTGCTGAGTGGTAGGAACTGTAGACAAGAATTGAAGATGATTAGACATCCATTTTAATATTGGTGCTCCACTTGATTATTCATTATTTATTTTTATTTTTTTGGGCATTTTCACACAATTATTTTGGGACCAAAGTAGTCACAGTTAAATATTTTATCTAAAAGTTATGAGGCAATTAATTTTCGATATAACTTTTGTGTTTCAAGGAGCAAAATTGATAAGGCATAAATTGTCCACCAAGGTTCCGTGCACGGGTCAAGTCATTTCATATATGATATTTCCCTATCCCTCTTATCTAAAAAAAAAAAAGTAGTGGATGCAGTTCAAAATTGAAAACCTTCTCCACAAATAAGAATTTTGCCTAGAAGGATAAGAGAATATGCAGGAAGACGGGAAAGATAAAATCAACAACCAGGATATATATGTTTTAGCTACACTTCTTAATAAGATTAATATATTAAGATGAATCACAAATTTTTAGATATGATGTCATAGTTCATAAAATTAAATTAGCAGCTAACGCAGTCAAATTTGCAGTTCTTGACAAAAATTATATGCTCACGTCAACGATGGGGAAGATAACTCTTCCCCACCATTGATAGGAGATCATTTTTATTTAACTATATTGAGCTTTGACATCCAACTATCTTAAAATGACAATCTATTAAGATATGCAACACAAATTGTTATTTAATAATAATTACTAAGTGATGTGACACAGCCTTAACAAATTAAGAATACAAAAATATTAGTATTCTAATATATAATATAATACTAACCTATTAAAGGAAAATTATTCTAGTGTTCTAACGGCAATTGATCAATCAAAAACTTAAGGTAAAAGTAAATTCCTTGAAGCTAACCATTATGTATAGCCAAAACAGATACTTAGTTCATGTTTGGTAGTGATTAAAATTTAGATTTAGGGTGTGTTTGATCCACATAGAATGTATTTTGGAATAGTAGATTGATGGAAAATGTGTGGTTAAAAAAGAAGGAAAACTTATTAATGTGATGAAAAATATTATTTTATTGAAAAATGTGTGGTTGAAAATGAGTAAAAGAATGAGAATGAAAAAAATAATGTAGATCAAACAGGGGCTTAATCTATGTCAAAGTCAACAATCAATTTTAGAGTATGTTTGATACACATTATTTCTTATGAATGCATTTTAAAATAGTAAATTGATAGAGATTATGTGGTTAAAAAGTAAGAAAATATTTTGAATTTACGTGTCATATTATTTTGAGTGATGCTTGGTGTACATAATTTAGTGTACATAAGGGTGTCCATACATTCACATGGGATGGGGTCCGCTTGAATAAAATATTCGAATGGACCCCACCCATGTGTGTGTATGGATACCATTATGTAATCCAAATTATGTACAAATAGAGTTATCCTATTATTTTATTGAAAAATGTGTGATTGAAAAGAAAAGAGAAAAATGTATTTTGAAAACAACCATACTACTTGTACAAAATAATTTGACAACTTTCTTTACAAAACGTCACATGGCGGCCCTCTATTGGCCCTCCAACTGCAGGCGGCCCCCAATAGGGGCCACCATGTGGCGTTTTGTAAAGAAAGTTGTCAACTTTTTTTGTTCAAATAGAATAATTCTTTTGGAAATAATGTGTATCAAACAATGGCTTAATCACATATCTTATGGGTCCCACAACTTTTTAACAACACATTTCATAAACTTTTGTCAAAATCTAATTTTAATTCCCACCAAACGGGGGTTAAAAACTTCAAGGACCCATTCTTATCCTATTCTAACCTTAATTTCTTGAAGCGTTTACAATCATTGTCTTGTACGATGTTAATGTACTCAACTAAAACCAAATAGATCAAGGGATTGTTTGATCAAAAATTTGATAATAGTTTTAGCACATTTTAATAAAAGTTAATGTAAAGTGTGGTTGAAAATCGACAAAACTTGTAGGTTTCATAAAATGTACGTTAAATTGAAGTTTGACGAGTTGAAAAGTTGATAATATTTTAACAAAATTTTATCGAACAGGCACTAATATGAATTTGTGTTTTGGTCTTTCTTTACACAAAGACAAATAGAATCAACTCGAATTTAAAAACAGTTGATAAGATGGATCCACTAACCATGGATAGTCACACCCTGCACTTATTGGCCCGCGTCCGGTCGATGTTACCACGCCTAACATTCCTCTAATCTTACTAAAGCAGCTGAATTGAAAATACAGAAATCTTGCTAACGAGTTCAGAAGGTGTTTGATGTGAATTAAAATTAGATTTTTAGTAGGTTCTGATAGAAATTTTTGAAATGTGTTTTTGAAAAGCTGTGAGACTCATGAAAAATGTGGTTAATATTGATTGTTTGACTTTGATTTAGATTAAAATCTAATTTTAATTCTTACCAAACAGGGCCTCAATATCTAAACTCACAAACACGAATCTTGATTATGTACAAAAGTTGAGTACAAGTGCAAATCTGCCTTCACAGTGGCTTTCTTCTTTAAACATATTAATCTTTGAATATTAATTACATTATACAATATCATCAATTCGAAAAAATGCTGAATGATTCAACCAGTAGGTTTCTTTGAATATTAATTAAATTACGCCACGCATTTTCTTTTGTTTTAAGTGACTCAGATGCCTTTGTTTTGTTCTGCTGCGTGTATTCCATCTTCTTTTATCTCGTCATCCTCCAAAAACCCTCCAAAGAATAGATATTTTATGTTAAATGGTTAGTAGAATCTACTTTTTTTCATAATCCATCTGATTCCACATGGAAGAATTCACCCCCACCCACTCTTGCTACGATTCCCAGATCATGTGTATATATATATATATACACACACTAGATATAGCTTATAGGTATTCCTAGTAAGAGTTAATACAACTTCCTCTTACTGCACTTCATCACATATATCCCCCAGCTTGTAAGAAAATGAAGAGTAAAATGTGTTCTGAGGGATTTTTCAAGAACTGCAAGCCTTATCTGGCTATGATCTCCCTTCAGTTTGGTTATGCAGGGATGAACATTATAACTAAGATTTCTCTTAATGGTGGGATGAGCCACTATGTGTTGGTGGTTTATCGTCACGCCATTGCAACAGCTGTCATAGCCCCATTCGCTTTCTTCTTCGAGAGGTACATACATATTGCTTGTTTAATAAAATTTTGCTAAGATTTTATCAACTTTTCAATCGTTCAAACTTCGATTTTAACCACATAGTTCATAGGCACACAGTTTCTATCAACTTTTGAAACACACATTTCATAAACGTTATCAAAATTCTGCTAAAACTTTTATCAAAAGTGTCACACAATCTAGTATAGCAAACATCATTTTGATAAATCTTAACGATCCCCTTTATTTCATATTGCAGGAAAGCTCAGCCAAAGATAACATTCCCAGTATTCATGCAGATTTTTGTTCTTGGCCTTCTTGGGTTAGTACCTTTTTTTCTTCTTCCTTTTTCTGTTTGGACATTTTATTTTTCATCTCTTCATTTCCTTATTTAGTTTCTTTTATTTCAATTCCCTTTACGTATAGGCCTGTCATCGATCAGAACTTCTACTATGCGGGGTTGAAGTTAACCTCCCCAACGTTTTCTTGTGCAATGAGCAACATGCTTCCTGCCTTGACATTTGTCATGGCATTTATATTCAGGTTTGCACTGAATTCATCCTAAAAAACAATTTTTTAATGCAAATTTTGAAGATGAATTAATGGCATATATGATTTTTTTAAACATTAAAGGATGGAGAAAGTAGACATAAAGAAGGTCATATACCAGGCAAAAGTAGCAGGAACAATTGTAACAGTGGCTGGAGCCATGTTAATGACCTTATACAAAGGACCAATTGTCGAGATGGTTTGGTCCAAACATGTCCATCCTCGAGGATCTAGCGCCACTTCTTCTAAAGAAACCAGTGACAGGGACTGGTTTGTTGGATGCATTCTGCTCATTATTGCTACCCTTGCATGGGCATCTTTGTTCATTCTACAGGCAAGTATTTGACAATTTAGGAAGGTATAACTTAACCTTTTAGATGAGATTATTTTCTAACTAATTGATCAAATCTTTAAAACAGAAAGTCGCATTGAAAACCTACGCGAATCACCAGCTCTCTCTCACCACAATGGTGTGCTTCATGGGAACCCTACAAGCTATTGCTGTTACTTTTGTAATGGAACATAAGACTTCAGTTTGGCAAATTGGCTGGGACATGAATCTCCTTGCTGCAGCATATGCTGTAACTCTCTCTCTCTCTCTTTCTCTCTCTCTCTCTCTCTCTCCTCACACAAATGCGCACAAATATTTTACAGACAAAATGATTTATATATTAAAATGAATCTGAATATATGCAGGGAATCGTGACGTCTAGCATTTCATACTATGTCCAAGGAATTGTGATGAAGACAAAAGGGCCAGTGTTTGCCACTGCTTTTAGCCCCTTGATGATGATTATTGTAGCTATCTTGGGCTCATTTATTCTCGCAGAAAAAATCTATCTTGGAGGGTAATTTCTCTCCCTGACACACACAAGTTCGGTTTGTCTAGTACTGCTTATTGAACTTGCCGGGAAAAATACTTCGAATCATGGACTGTTTTTCCATCAAATTATGAGAATACTAATCCAACTTTTTTTGTGAATGAACAGTGTGATTGGTTCCATTATAATTGTGTTTGGTCTCTACTCGGTTCTTTGGGGCAAGTACAAGGAAGAAAAGGAGAACAAGAAACTGAATGAAATTCCAGAAGCCATAAAGGATAATAATATTCAAACACAAGGAAATGGCAACATAAAAGTGGTAACTGCTGGAAATTCTGAGCCAAATGGAGTTGCTGATTTTGACAAGTGCCCCTCACTTGCTATTAATTTGCCCCTCCACCAAACAAAGTCTGACACTGATTCGAAATGACTTTTTTTCCTTTTTCGGGTACTTTGAGATTTTGGGATTTTAAGAGATTTTGTTAAGTTTTATGCATGTAACGAGTAGTACTTATTATGTGCAAGAAAAGAGAACCCTTGAATCTCTTTTGCCATTCAAATTGTTCCACAGCATAATATGATAGTATAGCATCGATTTCATATCATGGTTAAGAAACAACCATCAAGATGCATCGTCGCATGAGATTAATTAGCTAGTTTTTCTTTCTTTTCTTTTACAGTTAACTATTCAGAGTTGAACATACATTACACTTTATTCTGAAATACTTAATAAGTACTGTAAAATTAATATTTGATACTAATTTGTTGGGAGGATTTGACGAGTCTCAAACAAATTAAAAAATAATTAAAAATAGAATAGAAATTTAAGAGAAGAAAATTGTACTCTCAAAACTCAATTTCTATGATTCAAATTTTTTGTGACGATGAATTACTACAAATAGGCAACATTTTATAGAACATTTGGTACATAAGAATTAATTGTTAATACATAAATTTAAACACCCATTAAAATTTCTAGATAAATGAATAGAAATAAATCCATCTATAATAACTATAAATTCATGTAGATTTAGAAATCAAGATTCATTGAGTTTAGATTAATGTGAGAATTACTAACAAGAAATTCATACATGACAAGGATTTTTTTAGTATTTATTACATATTGAGAAACGAAAAATAAAGTATGATTGAAATAATTGAATTATAGTAGGGTTAAAATCGTCCAAAAATGATTCTCACTTGATGCGATATTGAATATATTATAAATTAGGCTCGTTCTCCTTGGTATTGGCCAAGTTTGTAATCTTTTCATACATTAAACTCTATGTCCGTTCTAAATTTTCAATTGAGTATTCGATTCGTTGTACATAATAACCAACAATCACGATACATATTCCTTCTTTAATTATGCGTATCTTAACATACTAGATTGACCTAACATACTAAACATACCGAAAAATAATATTTTGATTCTAACAGAACATCGAACAAGATATTATTGATTTCCATAATATGTCAATTTTCAAATATATTATTCTCTTTAATTAGTTGACAAAACTCTGGGAATTAACATGATTCTTATTCTTGGATTCCATAATTATTTATTCCATTTCATCCCTTAAGCAGTGGATTCTACTACTGTCCAATTCAGAGGTGATTGAATCCATTTCAGCATATTATTATTGTACTCATTACTCAATTAATTTTTTTTATTTGGCTATGCACACTCTTCATTCATGTTAACCAAAAATAAAAAATATATTAAGGTGGAACACTTTGAGTGTGTTTGATTGACATGAAAAATATATCCT
>CAIGRF010222934.1:0-25547 GCA_903798235.1 Fraxinus ornus | reverse complement strand
TGAGAAATTGGAGTTCAAAGTGGACCATTGAAATATAGTTTATGTTGGAGGGAAAATTAAATTTGAGTTTATCCCACATAGTAAGTTTATGAAAACAAGAACCACTTTATATATGGCAATACTTTAGAAGTGTGTAATCATATGTAGCATAGAGGCTCTCTCCACGTGCGCACGCAAGGGGTGCAAATCACGGACATAAATAGGTTTCAGACCTTGAACTTGTGTGAGGACGTGACCTACGTACACGAATATCAGACCGAATTGACCAAAAATTGGCTCATTAGGATGGCCTATGTTTTGTAAATCTTATTTTTTTTTTTTACTTTCAATAACTGACTTTTGATTTCTGAAACTCTAATAATTATTGTCGTTACATTTGAAACTGCTGAAACTTTAATGGTTATTGCCATGACTTTTGATTTCTGAAACTCCAATGATTATTGTCATGAAATTTGAAACTGTTGAAACTCCAATAGTTATTGCCATTGAGTTAATGGACAAATTTAATGCGGTTAAGTCTATATAAAGCCTTGTTTTCCACTATTCCAAATACATTATAATTCTAAAACACCAAAATTGACCACTGTCTGCATACATATTTTACTGTTACAATATCCAGCGGTGGACCTTCTATCATCTGGACAGGAGGCCCAGTCTGAGTCTGCGAAAGCTATGATGTCAAGACTATCATTCCTTTCGATGATTAAGCCAAAATGCAGCGTACCTTTTAGATATCTGAATACTCTTTTAAGTGCCTTCCAATGAGCATCTGTAGGTGCTTGAAGGAATTGACTTAGCTTGTTCACAACAAATGTTAAATCAGGTCTGGTATGGATAAGGTACTGGAGGCTACCAATTGCGCTTCTGTAGAGAGTATGATCTTTCATTTCCTGTCCTTCAGTTTTGGAGATTGGCTTTCCCACAGCCATAGGTGTGGGGGCTAAGCTTCAGATTTTCATAACCAAATCTTTTCAACAGTTCAATGGCATATCTAGTTTGCTTCAAAATCAATCCAGTATCCTTTCTCTCAACTTCAATTCCTAGAAATTGCTTCAGGTTCCCCAAATCCTTAAGTGCAAAACTGATATTTAGCTTGTCTATAAATTCTTTCATCTATTGAGTGTTGGTACTTGTAATCACTATATCATCTACATATATTAAAGCAAACAAAATATCATTTTCACTTGCCAGGAAAAATAGGGAATTGTCAGCCTTAGACTGTGTGAAATTCCACTGCAGTAGATTGTGCTTTAGCTTATCATTCCAGGCTCTAGGTGCTTGTCTTAATCTATACAGTGCCTTCTTGAGTTTGCAGATATAATTAGGGTGCTTCTCATCGATAAAACCCTGTGGTTGATACATATAGACAGCCTCAGTCTCAGTCTCATTCAAGAAGGCATTATTTATGCCTACTTGTTTGATTTCCCAATTTCTTGATACAGCCAGAGTTAGAATAATTTTCAATGTTGTAGCTTTAACTACTGGACTGAACGTTTCACTGAAATCGACGTCGGGGGTTTGAAGGAAACCTTTAGCCACTAGTTTGGCTTTGTGCCTTGAGATCTTTCCATCTGTATCATATTTTAACTTGAAAACCCATTTGTTACTGATGACTTTCATTCCAACCTCCGGTGGGATCAAAGTCCATGTTTCATTTTTCATAAGAGCATTGTACTCTTCGTGCATAGCCTCCTTCCAACAACTGCTTCTTAGTGCTTCATCTGCACTGGTATGCTCAATTGAATCCAGGTTATCCACTGTTAGGCTAGCATAAATTTTAGGTCTGAAGACACCTGCCTTGCTCCTGGTGATCATTTGATGTCCAGTGTTTTGTGGCACGTTCCTATCTGATAGACTTAAGTCTTCTACCAAGTTCTGTGCCTCAGTGGGAGTTCCTGGTATTTCATTTGTTGTTACTGTTACTTGGTTTCCTTGATCACTGGGAAATTCCCCCAACTCGTTTACTTCAGTCTCTACCTCGGGTTCCTCATTGGCAAGTTCTGCTGCAGGAGTGGCTTCAGATTGTATTGTAGAAGCTGCAGTTTGGCCTTGAGGCAAGGTGTTATAGTTGGGATCAATAAAAGGAAGATGACATATTCTAGGATCACAAGCTTGAGGTTGAGTTTGTTTGTTTAGAAAACCAACCTTAAAGGGAAATTCTGATTCATTGAAGGTGACATGCCTAGAAATATAGATTTTCCCACTAGGACTTAAGCATTTATACCCTTTATATGAGTCACCATAGCCAAGATAGACACACTTAAGTGAGTGAAAGCTGAACTTATGTCTTTGATAAGGTCTGAGATATGGGAAACAAGCACAGCCAAAGGTTTTGAGTTGATTAAAATCGAAGGTTTTATTTGACAGGATTTGATAAGGTGATTTGTGATCTAGGACTGAGGTTGTTAGTCTATTGATCAGATAGGTGGCAACCTTGAAGGACTCCCACCAATAGTAGAGTGGCATTTGAGCTTGGGCTAGAAGGGTTAATCCAATCTATGTTATGTGTCTGTGTTTATGTTCAGCCCTTCCATTTTGAACTAACGTATAGGGGTAGGAATGTCGAAGTTCTATGCCAGTTTCTAGAGAAGTTTCTAAACTCTCCACCTCCATCAGATTGAAGGGACTTAATCTTCATGTCAAATTTATTTTCTACAAGCTTTTTGAACTGAGCAAAAATGGACAAAGCTTCAGACTTATGTTTCATAGGATAGATCCATGTAAAACGACTATGATCATCAACGAATATTATATAATATCTGAAGCCTGAGGTTGAATTTAAGGGGGCTGGACCCCATACATCAATATGTATAAGTTCCAAGAGTTTTACAGCATGTGAAGATGAAGTTCGAAAAGGTAGAGCATGTGATTTTCCAATCTTACAAGAGTCACAGAAGGAAAGAGTTTCATTGAAATTAATAACTCGATTACAGGACTTAAGAACTTGACTCAACACCCAATTTTAAGGGTGTCCTAGCCTCTTATGCCAAAGATTAAGTTCTGACTCTGAAGTTGGTTTAACTAAAGACTGATTATCAATGCTAGATTTGGCTGTAAGGCATTGTAAGTTATTTTGGTGGCTTAACTGGAGAGTGATTCTTTCTAGCTTGGGATTAGGCAACTGCAGCTGGTACAATCCATCCTTAAGCATTCCTTGCAATAGAGCTCTCCTCGTTTGAAGATCCTTCACATCACAACAATTCGAATAAAACTCCATGAATATACTATTGTCACTTGTGAGTTGGGAAACACTTACTAGATTTCTTTTGATTGAGGGAACGTGTAACAGATTGTTTAAAGTGAGTGATTTATCATATAGTATAGGAAATTTTTCATTCCCAATATGGGCAATATGTAACATATCTCCATTACCAACAAGCAATTTCTCTTTACCTTCATATTTCATCACAGTGTTCAAGTTACCTTTGTTTGTAGTCACATGATTACTAGCCCCAGAGTCAACAAACCATGCTGGATCCTCAAGAATTCCAGGTGATGCAACATAGGCTGATGGTGATGCACAAAAATTTTGCTTCCTAGTGTTAAATGGTTTGCTTCCCATATATCTTTCATCAAATCTGTTATAGCAGTAGCTTGCAGAGTGGTTGCTTAACCACAAATTTGACATGGCCCTCTAATTTCATTTTGCCGGCCAAATGCAATTCTTCCTCTTCCTCTTGTTTTACCTCTATAGCTGGGTAATCTGTTACTGCCAGCTCCTCTAACACCTCTACTAAAACCAGAACGAGTTCGATGTACTAGCTGAACACTTAACTGGTTGACATTGAGTGAGGTGAAACTGTTTCTAACTTGATTTAAATGCTCAAATCGACTTTCAAAAGTCATGAGTACTGATTATAACTCATGCCAGGAGATCGTTTCCCCGCTGCTTATCTGAACTACTATGGGAGTATACTCCTCATCTAATCCTGATAAAACTTGTGTGATTAAATCACTTAGATCAATAAGTTTACCAGCTATTTCCAGGTTGTCCGCCAGCTGTTTGATGGTGGTTAAATATTGATCCATTGTTATTGTTCCTTTTCTGGTTCTTTGTAGTTCACCAGTGAGGAACATCACCCTTGATTTATTCAATATACCAAAACTTTCTTCAACAGCCATCCATAATTTACTTGAGCTCGTACAACCCATGACTTTCATAGCTATTTCTGGGGTCATAGAAGAATAAAGCCACCCCATAAGGAGTTGATCAGCTGAGATCCACTTCTGAAGCTCTGGATTTAGAGTCATTTCTACTGCTTCACCCTGGCCAACTATTGTCTGTATGGCTAGGAACTCCGACGGACATTCTCTTGTTCCCAACAGGTATCCTTCCAGATTATGCCCTTTGATTATGGGCATAATCATGTTCTTCCATAGTAGAAAATTGTTTCTATCTAACTTCACCGAAGATGTTTGAGTGATGTTCATTCCATAAGTTGAAATGTGGCCAGCAGCAGAGTGAATAGCTGGAGCTGTATTGAACTCTGATGGATTCGACTGGTTGCCTGAGCCAATGTCAGCCATTTATTGGCTCTGATACCAAGTGAATAAACTGAAGATGTTGAAGCTTAAATTCTTACTATATTGAATGACGGGAATACACGAATTTATACAAATATAGGAAGCTTCTGGAATGATAAATAACAGGCTTGACTAATCCAACCAGCTGGCCAAGATTCTATTCCCTAAAATTCCGGAGCTGCAATGTGCTAATGTCTGCTGCCAAGGGACCGTTGTCATGCTTGTTATCAATTCTAACTTCTGGAGCGCCTATGGGACCTAGAATCCTTGGTGCTCCACTAATGCACCTTCTCAGAATCAACAACTGTAGTAATAACAACTGCCTTAGGTAAGTAATTTTAAATCCTACTAGGACACAATCTTATTATAATGTATTACATGGTATAATATTGTTTTGTTAGTTCTTCATGAGAACAATCTCAATAGTAGTTGTTGTTATTATTGTTATTCAGTGCTCTTGGCCTAGTAAAAATGTCAATTAATGTCTCTTTCTATATTAATATATTCCATTGTATCAGTAAATTGTTGATATGTTATTGTTGTGATTTAAATCTTAAATTGAGTATAACTAGTTGAATAAATTAGCTGCAGTCATGGGCTGTTTACTTGTGGTTTAGGTAGGTCAAATAATATACTTATCGCAGATATATACCGCCTAGGTACCGCGGACATTTCAACTAGTCTCTGCCATGGTTATTTTTTCTTTGTCGGAAATGATACATTTTAACTCAAAATTATTATTAAATAATAAATATGTACTCATGTACTCTTATTTAAAAGACTTGAACTAGAAATTTTAATAACAAGTATACAACTAAATTTATACTATATAAATAAAGAATTTAATCAACTTGTCGACGACGTATCATGTCGTAGTATTTTGAAAAATCGTGTGCCTACGTGTCTTCATAGCATACAACTATATGCTGACATGAATGCCATTGTTACCTGTTTGTTTGATTGCGACTAAAATAACATAGAGATGTCATATAAGCAACAATTGTTAGACGGTCAAAATTGAAGTGTTTGGTTGAAGTTGGTTTGGATGTTATTGTTGGGAAAAAATGAGGTGATGACTGATTTTGGCAAAAAATTTGAGTGGGGTCCGTTTGCTTATTAGGAAAATATCAACATTGAATGAAGCTCGGGTGAATGAGAAATTGAGAAATTGGAGTTCAAAGTGGACCATTGAAATATAGTTTATGTTGGAGGGAAAATTAAATTTGAGTTTATCCTACATAGTAAGTTTATGAAAGCAAGAACCACTTTATATATGACAATACTTTAGAAGTGTGTAATCATGTGTAGCATAGAGGCTCTCTCCACGTGTGCACGCAAGGGGTGTAAATCACGGACATAAATAGGTTTCAGACCTTGAACTTGTGTGAGGACGCGACCTACGTACACGAATATCAGACCGAATTGACCAAAAATTGGCTCATTAGGATGGCCTATGTTTTGTAAATCTTATTTATTTTTTTGCTTTCAATAACTGACTTTTGATTTCTGAAACTCTAAAAATTATTGTCGTTACATTTGAAACTGCTGAAACTTTAATAGTTATTGCCATGACTTTTGATTTCTGAAACTCCAATGATTATTGTCATGAAATTTGAAACTGTTGAAACTCCAATAGTTATTGACATTGAGTTAATGGACAAATTTAATGCGGTTAAGTCTATATAAAGCCTTGTTTTCCACTATTCCAAATACATTATAATTCTAAAACACCAAAATTGACCACTGTCTGCATACATATTTTACTGTCTGTCAAGGTCTTAGTGGTAATATTGTCAGATACTAAGTCAGTTAGCCGGAGTAGAATCTGCAGTGCTCGAACTCTACTTGTTTACCGTTGTATCCTGAGAAATAGACGCTCAAGTTAAATCTCAAGTACCTACGGTAAGATGGCGAATTTGTTTCAAAGAAACTGTGTTCACACATGCCTCTAGTTTTAAAGTCCAATTGAATTTTTTTTATTCTCCGCTATTTCAATTATTTTGTTATCGATTATTTTTAGTATAATATGTATGCAGACAAATGACAATTTCGTATGTTTTAGAACTATACTGCAAACTATATTCTTCATATCTAAATAGTGGAAAATGAGGCTTTATATAGACTTAACCCCATTAAATTTGTCCATTAACTCAATGGAAATAATCATTGGAGTTTCAGAAACCAAAAGTCATGGCAATAACCTTGGAGTTTCAACAATCTCAAACTTAATGACAATAACCATTGGAGTTTCAGAAACTAAAAGTCAGTTGTTGAAAGCCAAAAAAAAAAAAATGACAATACGTAGGTCATCCTAAAGAGCCATTTTTTGGTTAATTCAGTTCGACATTCATGTACATAAGTCGTGCCCGCACACAAGTTCAAGGTCCGGAACTTATTTCGATCCGTGATTTGCAGAGCCTTTACTACACATGATTACACACTTCTAAAGTATATCCATATATAGAGTGGTTTTTGCTTTCATAAACTTACCATATGGTATAAACTTAAATTTAGTTTTCCCTCCAATATAAACCGTATTTCAATGGTCCACTTTGAACTCCAATTTCTCATTCACCCGAACTTCATTCAATGTTGATCTTTTCCAAATAAGCAAATGGGTTCNTTATTGTTGACTTTTATTAGACGAGTGGGACCCAACAACGGCCATATTTTCAATTTTAATCTGATTAATAGCCCTACCAAACGGGCTCCCTTCAACATAAACATTATTATAATGGTCCACTTTGAACTCCAATTTCTCATTCACCCGAACTTCATTCAATGTTGATCTTTTCCAAATAAGCAAATGGGTTCCACTCAAAATTTATGCCAAAATCAGTCGTCACTTCATTTTATTTCCAACAGTAATGGCATAACTTATTTTTTTAGATTATGTTGATTCTACTAACTTGAAAGGAAACAATAGAACGTTGTTAACTAGACTTCATTCTCATAACTGACCCACAGAATGGATACGGGAATAGGAGCAGAGGCATCTAATATTATGTCAAAAGATTAAAGGTGGTTAGCTCATTTTGCAGCGAGTTCTTAAGAGTAGAGACTAGTTTAAGGGTTTCATGGGCAGTGCAGAAGTTGATTAGAGAAATCAGAAAAGCAATCATTACAGTGTAAATTGGCTGTCTTAAGAAAAATGAGCCATTGTCTGAAACAGAAATAATGTGGCTCTTAGGATTTTGATTCTTTTTTCTGTTTTTTCAATTTGTTGAACGGGGCGTTTAAAGTTGCATTTCTAAGAAAACTCTTTCATCAAAGAAGAGAAATTTTGAGACATTCTTATGTTCTCCAAATGTTCAAAGACATAATGTATCAGCAATTAGAGGTCGCATTGCTGATATTCGTCAAGCCCGCTGAGAAGAATATGAATATCTTGCCTTTCCATTTTATTGGCATTCTTCCAACTTCATTAATCTAGTTCCACCATTTATCATTTGCGAGACCATATCTTTTATCGAATTGGAGGCATTTATGACCATTTTAGCTTGTATATGGTGCACTTCTTCATTAATCCAGTTAAACTTAGCCCCTGCATTTTCCCATAAAATAATTTTACACGTAAATCAAAAAAATTTCCTTACTTTTTAACCACACATTTTCTCAAAAATAACTATTTCAAAATACATTTTAATTCAAAATACAGCAATCTAGTTCTTCCTCTGTTCCCGTAAATTTTGTCTACAAAATTGCATCACGTCGTTCCTAAAAATTTCACTTTTTATGATGTATTGGTTGCCATGACAACCATTTTGTACATTGTGAATTCTCTAGTCTAAAAAGTTCTGAAAGAATCTTTCTCAAGATAATTTTTCATGGTGTTGTGTGTCAAAATGTTCAAGTATTAGAAGTCGCAGCATCAAAATGCCATCCATACACATGAATTGGGGATGTGATGGAATTTTAGCCATTAAAGTAACTATGAACTTGTTCTCTTCAATTAGTACAAGTTCATGCAAAAACTAGTTCATATCTTGAAAAGAAACGTCGATATAAAACAAGAATAATTTTGAACATGATAACACTAAGGGGTTAATTCCAAACAAATCAAAGTAATACATCAAATCAGAAATTTAGTATTCACCCTTTGAATGTGTATAAATGAGCATTCAATGATGCCTATCTAACCTGTTTGCTGTCAGCTCTTTCAACTAATATAAACTCAGCTTCACCATCACAATATACAGCTAGCTTTGGTTTTTGATATACGTTGCCAATCAGTTCGAGAGAGGAGCAGCGTATTATCCATAGCACTCAATCTAACTCTCTTCCGTTAAGGATCATTTAAAGATTAAATCCCAGAATGTATTTGACCTGATCTTTGTAAATTGTGACAAATATAGTTTTTGATCATCTAGAGGTGTGAAACAAGATTGGTCGGATAGCGGCCTTGAAATCTTCAGAAAATCTTTGTTCTGAGAACCTCAAAGCTCGTCTCCTTGCAGCAGCAGCCATCTCAAGCCGCTCTGGTTCAGGCATAGTCATGATTTTGAGGATAGCATCTGCATAGTCTTGCACATTCTGAGCTAGAAATCCTGTTTGCTTTCCTTCTTCTGGTAAGACAATGTCCATCTTCGGGCCAGCTGAATTATTAGCTGATAACTTGAAAAAACCCGTAAGTTGATTGCCCATACAAAAAATATGAGATACATATAGCCCTTGTTTGGGCTCCATTTTAATGGAAATTTGGGGGAAAGTGAGTTTTGGAACAGTGACTTTTTGGATAATGTGTAATTAAAAAAATAAGGAAAAGATTTCGGTTTAAGTATAATATATTTTTATGGAAGAATTTGTGGTTGACAATGAGTTTTGAAAAAATGAGTTTTTGAAAAAATGGGGGGCCAAACAAAGGCATAATATGAGAAGATAACAATAATATGCAAAATTGGAGACATACCAATTGGTATGGCACCAGAAGCCATGTACTCCACTACGCTTATACCAAAATGCTCGTCTACCATGGAGTGAATTCCCGCAGCTGCACCACCCAAGAGTTTCACCAGCTCGCTGCAGCAACCCAAAAAGTACAAATAAATACTAAAAGTCAAGATCCTAATAAGAAAATGTTGGTAAATAATCTTAAAAATGAGACAAAACTAAGCACAAATATATGATATTAGTTAAGAACATTTGACAAAACATCAAAGGGTTGAAGCACCTATTGTAGCTAGTTATAGATAATATATGTTGTTAAATCTCAGACATCTGCAGAACTTGTATGAAGTTGAACTTAAATCTTGGAATGTGATGCTCAGTAAGAGAAAACTAGGCATCTAATTATTTCTTATAAATTGGACAACATACAAACTCAATCAACATGACAGGGTCAACTATGAAAAACTCTCTTTGGCCAAATCGATATGGAAAATAGGACACAATAATTCCCCACATTACAAGTTTTCTGTGTATACTATCATTGCTATGAAGGTAACTCTTTGATTTCACATATTTGCTTAGAATCATTAAGTTCAATAAGACCATTACTACTTGTAATGCAAGTAAATAGTAAGTTTTTTCGCTCCTAAAAAATTTGTAGCTCCACCAAATATGCAACAACCCGACCTCAATGCCAAAGCCGTTAACTTACGTAACTCATCTTACCCCTCACGGATTTCTGTCGTGTTCTCAAGATTCAAACACATGACATCCCCTTAAGAGAGATTTAAGTTGAATCCTGGTATTAATTGGACAATTTGTCCAATTGGTATTAGAATTCAACTTAAACCCTTGTTTGATTCCCTTTTTTTACCAAAATGCATTTCTCTCTCTCTTCTTTTCAACTACACATTCTTCAATAAAATAATCTTACAGGCAAATCCAAAATTTTTCCTTATTTTTTAACCACATATTCTCCATCAATCTACTATTCCAAAATTCATTCTTAATCTTTTAATGGGGGCTCAAACATGTTCTAAACCTCTCATTGGACAGAAGTCTTGGATTCAAATCTTGGGGGACGTGATAGAAATTCATGATGGGGAAAGTGTGTAGATGCCTACCCAAAATGAACAGTACGTATGATATAACGACTTGGGCACAAATGTCGAGTCGTTAAAAAAAAAAAAATACTTAAGTTGAATCCCGGTACCAATTAGACACTTGGATTCATCTTAAGTCTCTCATTAGGCAGAGGTCTTGGATTTGAATTCTGGGGGACGCGATAGAAATTCATGAGGGGGTAAGTGGACAAAAATCTATACGTATGATATAACGGCTTAGGTATAGAGGTCGAAACGTTACAAAATATCTAAAATAAGTTTAGTTGTAGCAAAACACAAAGTGCATATTTGGTATGTAGTATTACATTGTGTTTGATAGTGCAATGAACGAGATTTTAATTTTCTTTCCTTCCTTAATATCAACTAGTGTTGTCTAATCACCATATCAAGCATGCTAAAAGAGTAAAATTACAAACCTGTACACCACATTTTTATGGAACTCCACATCACCATCCACCTTCAGCTCATTAGCTCGATCCCTGAGGTCTTGCAATCTTCTCTCATCTGCTTCATTTCTGAAACTACCTACAAATTGGAGCTTTGGTCTTGGCAGATCTGCATCTAAATTTTTTACAGCAACTGCAAATGCCTCAAGTTGAAGGGCGTGTGCCTGTAAAATATGAATCGTGATCAAGCACACTTCTAACAAAACTAAAAAAGGTTCATAGAAGATAAACAACTTCTTAAGGACAGATATCTTGATTTCATAAAATGCCCACCTTCTCTGGACGAAATTGAGCGACAGATATAATCTTTGGTGGTTGCATTGGCCTTTCTAATGGTAGCACCTGCTTGGACTGTGCAGGTTAGTATTTACAATATTACAGATATCTTTTCAAGACAAATCAAGACTTGCAGTATAGCATCCAAAATTCTCTTCAGTATTTCTTTTTACTTCCTTACAATTTCCTTAATCATTTTAAACGCATGAGGCAATCATAGTCCAGCTGGGATAAGCATTTTAAATCCATCAGGAGCCTTCTAAGACTGGCGGTTCATAACTTGGTAAGATTTGATATCAAATTTTATTACAGAAAGGTTCACACTAGAAACTTATGACACAACTTACAATGATACTTCAAGTACCTATTACATAGCCTTCTTACAATATTATCAAACTAGAAAAAAAGTTTCCAAAATACAACCTGAAGCCTGGAAGTATCACACGGAGGATAAACTCGCTTAATACGAGCTGGAAGTCCCCAAAGCTTCTCAATATGAGATTTTGTCCATGAGGAATTCACAATTGCAAGGTGTGCACATGAGCCTACAATTCCATACATCCAGCTGAAAATCAAGTAATAGATGACTTTGCACCATGACAGCAGCGCACTAAAAGAAAAATATTGGTTAGCTTCATGAATTTAGTAGACAGCAAGCAGAAGAAAACAAATAGGTTCATCAAGATTTTGAACTGGCTTCCTTGGGTACACAGTTTGTAAATACTGTGAAGTAATGTTACAAAATCCAAAAAGATATTTGAAAAGCAAGATGATCTTGATAATCAATTGTCACGATGAAAAACTCAGAAGATGCAAATGGAGGAGAAAAGATTATATAACTCCAGATTATGAAGAAAATAGATGTTTCTAGCCCATACATTTAGGAAGATTGGAAATAACCATCTATCGAGCGTGCTTACTCAGATCCGTGATGGGATTTTTCTCTCCATATCTCAGATTAGATTATTCACACTATACTGAGATGCCATGTGCATGCGAATCCCAAGCTTCCTCAACAACTAATGCAGTAAACATCAACCATCTTTTGGGTAAAATATCAGAAAGAAAAGAAAAACATTACTATATTTCAAATTTGAGCCCATTCCCCAGGACAACATTAATATACAAGCTTTATATTAGAAGTTGAAAAAATACCTCTTAGCAATGAAAGCATCATTGTTGTACATAGAATTTTTTGCATGAACACGAGATAGCATGTCTAAACTGATCGTCGGGTAATGTGTGTAGCTAATAATTTTACATCCAAACAACCGCGCAATGGGATAAGTAAATGCATATCCACTGGTATCTAAATAATACAAAGGAGTAAACTTGGACAAAGCTTCCCATGAAAGGTACACTGAACCAAAGCTCTGACCAATCATTGTGAATCGAGGATACGTGGTTTCTTCAACCCATTTCCTCTTATAAAGATGCACCACCTGATAAACAGAGCATATTCATAAATCTTAAGAAACCAATAGCTAATATATTCTGCTAAACACAAACTAAGCAAGTCAGAATATTGAGAAGTACAATAGAAAAGAAAATAACAAGGCAAAAAACTGCTACATTCTTCAGTTTTTCGTCTATTTCTTGTGCCCAAAGCTCTAATTTGCTATTTATCCAAATGTAACACTTAAATATAGCAAATTATACTTGAATGTTGATATTTCTTACAGTGGCCCTGTTTTGCATGGCTTCTCCTTCTCAAGCCTTTTCGTCCCATCCAAGCAGTTTTGCAATGTTCTCCCAAATTTCTTAGAGCTTTTTTGCTATTTTTATGCACAAAACACACACATGGCATTTTTGCAATTGTAGCAAGTTTTAGGACATTTTCTCCTTCTCTTTTTCCCTTTTTCCCAATATATCTCCCAACCTAGTAAGCAAGAACTCGGATGTGTTTGACATGCGTCTGGGTGTGTGCAACACATATCAAGGTGTTGGATTTTGATAGTGTAGGAAACCAACACTCCGGCAGCATGTTTGTGCCCATAACTTCCAACTACAAAACCACATCCCCACTGTACCACAATCTGATTGGTCCCCTCCTCTCTCTTACTCCTCATGTTCAACCTAGACGTATGTCAACCATCCACTGACAACAAAGTTCCTCTCCCCTCTCTTACTCCTCATTTTCAACCTAGATGTAGGTCAACCATCCACTAACACCAAAGCTTGACCAATCTTCAACCACCAGAGACACACAACTGGACAAAACCCCAGCTGCCATTCCTCATTCTAATCATCATGCCCCTGCTATTGACTTTTCCCACCTGTTTACTCATATCCACTGTTTCGCCACTGAGAACATTCCTAATTGCCTCCCAAGCCACCAATCTTGGCTCTATTCATTAGAATGGAAACAAAGAGACAAGAATGGAAGCACACCACTAATGTCAACATAAAGAATGCTCTTCCATCACATTGGTTTTCTATCTACAATTGAATGCCATTTAGCCTCCATTTTATCAAGTCATCAATTTTGAATTTACATCTCTTGTGTGACTATATTTTTCATTCTCATTCTACAATAATGAGAATCAAACGGCCTTAGTAAGAAAAAAAAGTTTGTTTCAATTTCAACTTTCTACTCTTTCTGCACCTAAAACATTTGAACATACTAATATAAACAAACCTCTAACACATCTCAAATCCAATCTACTACGAGCCTGATACTAATAGAAGATAAGTACTCCTCATATTTATTAGGCTAAATTGAAGCACCATTATATCCATTATTTTAATTTATCTCCAGCAATTCTTAGATAAAATTCATACAATTACAAGCGATTATGTCATTGCAAAACCCAAAGGGTGCAGTTACACGTTCATTCTATCTAGTTAAAAACTAAAAACAACCAAAACCACAATTCTTAATACACCAATAAAACATGCACGTGTATAAATGTAGTATTGTTCATAGAAAAGTGGAAATTAACATGGATTAGTGTAGGATTCCAGTGCATACCTACGCATGTATATGGGTAAGAAATGGAATGTACCTTCGGAGAGTGGAGTAATTTGACCCCAAATCGATCGAGGGCTCGGGCGGAGAGGGATTTAGGGGAGGCATCATGATCACCAGTATAGATGACGCAGTCAAGATCGGGTGACTCTTCTTGGATTGCTTTGACGGCGCACCACAGAACTCGCTCACCTCCACCGCCGTCGTTTGTGTACGGATGGAAGAATCCCACGGCTTTCTTCCTGATTCTCCGGCAATTGATTACGGCTGAGAAGAGTCGGATAACAAACGCCAATAACAGGCTTCCGAGCGGCAAAGTCGATAAGAGTAGCCATTTAGCCATTCGATAAATATAACCAGCTCAATTAAAATATTCAAACATCAAATTCAGTACATCCACACCTGATTTTCAATCATGATAAAACCCTAAAATCAATACAACGAAATAACTTCGATATATAGAATACATAAAACCAGCAAATCTTCGTACCTGGCTCAAATTGACTCGTGTCCCACGTCTGTTTTGTGCAAGCACGAATCGAGAAAGAAGAAAGAAATGGGATTTTATCAAATTTAGTATATGGGGGTGGGGACTTCCTGCTGAAAATGGCGGTTANGCTTCTCCTTCTCAAGCCTTTTCGTCCCATCCAAGCAGTTTTGCAATGTTCTCCCAAATTTCTTAGAGCTTTTTTGCTATTTTTATGCACAAAACACACACATGGCATTTTTGCAATTGTAGCAAGTTTTAGGACATTTTCTCCTTCTCTTTTTCCCTTTTTCCCAATATATCTCCCAACCTAGTAAGCAAGAACTCGGATGTGTTTGACATGCGTCTGGGTGTGTGCAACACATATCAAGGTGTTGGATTTTGATAGTGTAGGAAACCAACACTCCGGCAGCATGTTTGTGCCCATAACTTCCAACTACAAAACCACATCCCCACTGTACCACAATCTGATTGGTCCCCTCCTCTCTCTTACTCCTCATGTTCAACCTAGACGTATGTCAACCATCCACTGACAACAAAGTTCCTCTCCCCTCTCTTACTCCTCATTTTCAACCTAGATGTAGGTCAACCATCCACTAACACCAAAGCTTGACCAATCTTCAACCACCAGAGACACACAACTGGCCAAAACCCCAGCTGCCATTCCTCATTCTAATCATCATGCCCCTGCTATTGACTTTTCCCACCTGTTTACTCATATCCACTGTTTCGCCACTGAGAACATTCCTAATTGCCTCCCAAGCCACCAATCTTGGCTCTATTCATTAGAATGGAAACAAAGAGACAAGAATGGAAGCACACCACTAATGTCAACATAAAGAATGCTCTTCCATCACATTGGTTTTCTATCTACAATTGAATGCCATTTAGCCTCCATTTATTTCTCATTTTTCATTCATAAAAATGAAAAATATGACCGTTATCCATCACATCAAGTCATCAATTTTGAATTTACATCCCTTGTGTGGGGCCAATAATGACTATATTTTTCATTCTCATTCTACAATAATGAGAATCAAACGGCCTTAGTAAGAAAAAAAATTTTGTTTCAATTTCGACTTTCTACTCTTTCTGCACCTAAAACATTTGAACATACTAATATAAACAAACCTCTAACACATCTCAAATCCAATCTACTACGAGCCTGATACTAATAGAAGATAAGTACTCCTCATATTTATTAGGCTAAATTGAAGCACCATTATATCCATTATTTTAATTTATCTCCAGCAATTCTTAGATAAAATTCATACAATTACAAGCGATTATGTCATTGCAAAACCCAAAGGGTGCAGTTACACGTTCATTCTATCTAGTTAAAAACTAAAAACAACCAAAACCACAATTCTTAATACACCAATAAAACATGCACGTGTATAAATGTAGTATTGTTCATAGAAAAGTGGAAATTAACATGGATTAGTGTAGGATTCCAGTGCATACCTACGCATGTATATGGGTAAGAAATGGAATGTACCTTCGGAGAGTGGAGTAATTTGACCCCAAATCGATCGAGGGCTCGGGCGGAGAGGGATTTAGGGGAGGCATCATGATCACCAGTATAGATGACGCAGTCAAGATCGGGTGACTCTTCTTGGATTGCTTTGACGGCGCACCACAGAACTCGCTCACCTCCACCGCCGTCGTTTGTGTACGGATGGAAGAATCCCACGGCTTTCTTCCTGATTCTCCGGCAATTGATTACGGCTGAGAAGAGTCGGATAACAAACGCCAATAACAGGCTTCCGAGCGGCAAAGTCGATAAGAGTAGCCATTTAGCCATTCGATAAATATAACCAGCTCAATTAAAATATTCAAACATCAAATTCAGTACATCCACACCTGATTTTCAATCATGATAAAACCCTAAAATCAATACAACGAAATAACTTCGATATATAGAATACATAAAACCAGCAAATCTTCGTACCTGGCTCAAATTGACTCGTGTCCCACGTCTGTTTTGTGCAAGCACGAATCGAGAAATAAGAAAGAAATGGGATTTTATCAAATTTAGTATATGGGGGTGGGGACTTCCTGCTGAAAATGGCGGTTATTAGGTGAAAAATAAAGAATGTGTGAGGTATGAAAAGGGACAAAAACTTTGGATTGCATAAAATATGATGAAGTAGATGTGGGATCGGAAATGGGTTGTTTTCTGTTTCTACTCTATCACGCTATCACGATTAGACGGCGGGTTGAGCCTTGAGGGCGGATGTGATGGTGGTGGTAGTCGTCGTCATGGAGGTGATGACTGGAAAACTTCTTTTTCTAATTTTGTAAATATCACTGTAGGTCCTCGATCTTTGACTTGTTTTATTTTAGTCCTTAACCTTTTAAAAGAAGCATTTACGTGTCCATCGTTCTTTTTAGCAGAATTTAGGTCCTCAAGCAGCGTTGGGTAGAGCCGCCCAAGCGGCGAGCTTTTTTGCCATGACTAATTACACAATATAGGATCAAAATTTCACATATAAACATTGGCGGACCAACGGTGGGTTCTGATGTGTCACGTGACCCACTAGCTTTAAATGATTTTTTTTTAAAATTATTTAATAGACTCCAAAATCATGAAGAAAAAAAAAAATCCTTCCATTACCAAATAATTGTTGGGTTTTCACATTTGATTCAATGTTTAGAATCAGGCAAAATTAAAAAAATCCGTCCAGCCCTGACTCCTTAAATGGCGACTCCCATTACCAAGAACATGTCTACCACTATTACAGCAGAGAAGAAAATGAGAGAGCAGAGAAGAAAATGAGAAGAACTGAGTATCGTTCACATTGGATTCGTCAAAATTAATTAATGTGTACATCAATGGTGTATTTATAATACAAGAAATATGCTAGATGTTTCTAGATGTTTATTCATCAACTAAAATAACCAATCACTAACTAACTAACTAACTAGTTATAACAACACCACAGTCACGTTCAGGCTCCAACTCAAACTAATTCAGTTCCAGCTCGTGCTCCCAATTCTACCACTTGTTCTAATACTCCCCCTCAAGATGTGTTGTAAAGGTTCTTTACAGACATCTTGGACAATAACAGATTAAGTACTGATGCTTGAAGTGGCTAGGTGAATGCATCAGCAATCTAGTGTTGTGTATGAATAGGGAGCAATTTAATTACTCCGGCAGCAACCTTCTCTCGTATGAAATGACAGTCTATCTCAATATGTTTGGTACGTTCATGGAATATAGGGTTGGAGGCAATCTGAATTGCCACTTAATTATCACAAAAGAGGTCGGCTGGAGCAGTTACATATATCTGGAAGTCCCTCAGCAGTTGATTTATCCAAATATTTTCACCGATTGCAGCAGCCAATGCTCGATATTTAGCCTCTGCTGATGATCTAGACAGTGTTTTGCCGTTTTGATTTCTAAGATATCATGGAATCTCCAAGGAAAATGCAAAATCCAGTTGTTGATTTTCTTATGTCAACACAAGAACCCCAGTCCGCATCTGAGAAGGCTTGTAATTTGAAGTCTGAACCAAAAGTTGTTCTTGCTGCTGGGTAGAATATACCTTGACCTGGATTATTCTTCAAATATTGAAGCAAATGATGAGCTGCTTTAAGATATGGCCACCTGGGCTAGGATAAGAACTAACTGAGCTTGTGAACCGTATATGTGATGTTTGGTCGTGATATTATCAAGTAAAGTAATCGTCCAATTAATCTTCTGTACTGAGAAGCATTCGGCAGAAGGTCACCCTCATGTAAGCTCAACTACAATTTTGGAACCATAGGAGTATTCATTGGTTTGCAACTTAAGTAACATGTATCTTCAAGTATTTGTAAGGCATAATTTCTTTGTGATATCAAAATGCCAGATTACGACCGAACTATTTCAATTCCCAAAAAATACCTTAAGTTTCCCAAATCCTTTAATTTGAATTGAGAATGTAAGAAATCCTTCAAGGAATTGATGGCTTGCATGTTTGGGCCAGTGATGACTATGTCATCCACATACACTAATAATGCAATGAACTGATCTCCATGTCCTTTGATGAATAATGAGTAATCATCTTTAGATTGAGTGAATCCAAAATCAATCAGTGCTTGAGTAAATTTAGAGTTCCATTGGTGTTAAGCTTGTTTGAGTCCGTAAATAGATTTGTGAAGTTTGCACACCAATCTCTCTCCATGTTTAGCAGTTTTAGTTGTCTGATAACCAAGTGGTAAATCCATATACACCTCTTCAAATAGTTCTCCATTTAAAAATGCATTGTTGACATCTAATTGTACCAAGTGCCACTTCTTATAAGTTTCAAGTGCTAACAGCAGCTTTACAGTCACGATTTTTTCCACAGGAGAGAAGGTATCGAAATAATCCAGCCCTTTCTACTATGTGTAACCTTTTGCAATCAAACGTGATTTATGCAGTGTTCTAAAAAGCGTAAAGCGTGGCTAGGCGTGGAGGTCAAGTTTCAAGCTTTAGGAGTCTAGGCGAGCCTAGGCGAAGCTTANCAACGTTGTCCGTTGACCGCTTAATTACCGCTTAGCCTCAAAGCGGCGTTTTCATCCCGCTTCGCGCTTAAGCGGCGCCTAGGCGCGCTTTTTAGAACAGAGGATTTATGTCTTTCAATACTACCATCTGGTCGATACTTGATTTTATATATCTATCGATACCCAACATAATGTTTTCCATTTATCAAAGCAACTACTCACCATGTTTGACTTTGGTCCATAGCATCTAATTCAAGTTTCATGGCTTCATGCCACTGAGGTTCTCTCACGACTTGAAGGAAAAACTGTGGTTCAGAATTAGTTGAAATGCTCAGCACCATATTTTTATATGTAGGCATCAACTTATCATAAGATACATAGTGACCAATATGATAAGGTTTTTGGGAGTCTGACTGTGAACTTTGAGTCATCAAATTGCAATGGAAATCCTTTAGATATGTGGGAGGTCTAGTTATCCTCCGAGTTCTTCTAGCTTCAATATTCTGAGTAACATTATTAGACTGTTTAACTGTATGCTCATCATCACGTGTTGTCGGCTCTGCTGGAGATGAAAATGTTGGTTCCATTGCTGGTACCTACTGCTCATGGTTTTCCTTAAGAACCATATCAGATGGTTCTTAATGAACAGATAATGAAGACGTTTGCAACACTAGATTAGGAAAAGGATCAAACAGATGGTTCTCCTCCACCACCGTATGAAATGGGAAGATATCTTCATGAAATATCACATCTCGTGATAAGAAATTCTGTTTTGAAACCACATCATATAGCATATATCCTTTGACACCAGAAGGATATCCCAAAAACACACACATCCTTGCTCTTGGTTGAAATTTATTTCTATGAGCAGTCAGTGTAGAAGCAAAAGCTAAGCATCCAAATACCTTCATTAAGGAATAATCGACAAACTTCTTATAAAGGACTTCATATGGTGTATTGTGATCCAAGATTGGGGATGGTGTTCTATTAATCAAAAAATAGCTGCCAACACACATTCTGACCAGAAGTTTATAGGCACTCTTGACTGAAAATACAGTGTCCTTGCAACATTCAAGAGATGTTGATGCTTACGTTCCACCACCGAATTTTGTTAAAGCCTTTCTACACAACTGAACTGATGAATCACGCCTTTCATATCAAAGTAATCTTTAAACATCAATTCAGAAGCATTGTCAGATCGAAAAACTTTAATTTTGGTATTGAATTGTGTTTCAATCATACTAAAGAAACGAGGTATCACGCTACCAGCATCTGATTTTTTTTCCAACAAATATAGCCAAGTGAATCGTGAACATTCATCCACCAATGTTAAAAAGAATTTGTGTCATGTGTGTGATGTAGCTTGGTATGGCCCCCAAATATCACAATGCACTAGATCAAATGGATTTCTTGAGAAATGATTGTTTGATTCAAAAGATAGCCTTCTTTGTTTGGCAAGAGGACAAATTTAACATGGAGAACATTTATTCAATTTTGAAGTATCCCAAGGAAGTTTGTTTTTCAAGTATTCTAACTTTCTAAAGGATAAATGTCCTAGTCTATTATGCCATAGCTGGACAGATACATTGTTTACAAGAATACTAGATGTAACTTCAGCTTCAGAAGTTGAACTCAAATCTTTGATGTCAAGAACATATAATTCTTACAGTCTATTACCCCTGCCAATCATCTTCTTGGTTGTGGTTTCTTGGATTATGAAGTGATCATGAGAGAACCAACAGTGAGATGAGATCATTGTGTTAGAGCACTAACAGATAATAGGTTAAACTTGAATTGAGGCACAAACAAAACATCATGCAGCATGAGATCAAGACTGAGTCTAAGATCACCACTTGGTTTAACAGGTATTTGTGTGTTATTTGGTACAGTGACCGTGGTATTATCCAGTTTCCTCATTGACATAAAAGCAGAAGCAACATAACATACATGTTTGGTCGCACCAGAGTCCACTATCCATATGTTCTTGGATGAGAATGCAGGTTTTTCTGATATTGAATAACATATACATGTAGCACATGATATTGTATGATGGTCTGCAAGTGAGTTGGAAGCTAGATGAGACGATAACATAGACATCAATTGCTAATACTGATCTGGATTGAGGTTTTGAACAAAGTTTCCAACTCCAGCTTCTTGAATGTGTCCATTTTCAGTTTGAGAAATTAATGCATTTGTAGAAATCTGATTGATCTGACTGTTGCTAGAATGATTTTGAGAATTGTCTTTTGATCTGTACTTATAGCCTGGTGGATAGCCATGCAACTTGTAGCATTTATCAGTAGAATGTCCATGTAAGTTCAATGAGTACAATAAGACATTTCCTTCTTTCTACCTCATCCATTATACCCAAACTTTGAAGCACCGTTATATGTTCCAGTCTGTCTTAAAAGCAAACGCAACAGTTCCATTTGGATCATTTCCAGATGTCATCTTATTACCAATTTTCCTCTGGTTTTCCTCTTGAGAAACTAACGCAAAAACTTTGTTAATTTGAGGTAATGGATCCATAAGCAATATTTGTCCTCTGACTTGTGAGAAAGAATCATGTAATCCCATTAGAAATGATATAGTGTACTTAGCTTGATAGTAATTGTTTAACTCCTTCACACCACCACATGTACACTTTCCACAGTTACATGTAGGCCTATAGTTGCTAATCTCATCCCATATGGTTTTAAGTTTAGTGTAATACACACTTACACTATCTTGATCCTGAACCATATTCATCAAGTTCCTTCTTAATTGGAACACACGTGGTCCATTCTTCTGTTGGAATCAATCTTTTAAATCTGTCCAGATCTCGTATGCTGTAGCAGCATATATCACACTTGCAGAGATTTCCTTTGATATTGAGTTCAAAATCCATGAAATGACAATGTTGTTATTTCTGATCCATGAGCTGAGCATTTCAGAATTTCCACCGTCAGGTTCAATGATGGATCCATCTACAAATTCAAGTTTGTTCTTCACGAATAACGCGATGTTCATGGCATGATTCCAGGAGGCATAGTTATCTCATGTGAGCTGCTGTGACACCAACATGAGGCCTGGACCATCGAAGTGATGAAGGAAAAATGGACTTGAAGGATCATCAATGGATGTTCTGTTAACTGTCATTCTTGGTTCTTCCAATTGCTAGTTACTTAGTTGATTTCAGAAGCTAGATCCAATCAATGGATGGAATAAACGAATCGAACACAGAAGAAATATGTGGAATTATAATAGCTCTGATACCATATTAGAGCAGAGAAGGAAATGAGAGAGCAAAGAAAAAAATGAGAAGAACTCAGTATCATTTACATTGAATTCGTCAAAATTAATTAATCTATACATCAGTGGTGTATTTATGATACAAGAAATATGCTAGATGTTTATTCATCAACTAAGTAACCAATCACTAACTAACTAACTAACTAGTTATAACAACACCACAATCACGTGCAGGCTCCAACTCAAACTAATTCAGTTCCAGCTCGTGCTCCCAGTTCCTAGCTTCAACGACTTAAGCTCAGCCACCCACTTGCTCTAATAGCCTGACCCTAACTCCTTCACCGGTGAAGCAAATTGGTCCCTGACTCCCATTGCCATCTGCCAGAGTGATATGGCCGATACTCAGTACAGTAAAAATTCTGATTTTATAATCCCTTCTGGTGGCTCCGGTCTGTTTTTAATTTTTGTGAATCCATAATATGCGAATTTTTGTCAATTTGTGATTTCTGATATTAGCTTAGCCTTCAATTACAGTTTGAGGTTCTTATTTTTTATAAACAGTTAATATGCAGTTTGATTCGATTTTTGATCCGATTCTATATAATACTTGAAAACAAGTGTGCTACGCCACTTTGCCAATTTTGTCGGTAATTAGTATCGATAATCTTCCGTCACTGCGTATAAATAAATGAAATTAGTTACTAGCTTGTGTCATTTGTACATACTTACTTTCCTTATTTTCGTGACTCAATTATATAATCTTGTTTATTTATTAAGAATGTTTTGTTTTGTTCTTTTACTAATTCCTAACATACCCTTATTTTTTTTACTTCTTCTCATAATAATTTACTACTCGTTATTGATAACTAAATAAGGATAAATTAGGAAAGTTTTTTGTAAAAATGATTTTTCCAATAACATTAAATAAAAAATCTTAATTCGTATGAAAAACAAAACAAGCCTATATAAATGAAATGGTAGGAATATTATTTAGTTATAAGTGATTTTTTAACTTAACCCCTTTTGATAGAATTTTTTTTCTTTTTCGGGGGTGGGGAAGAAGCATGAGTCTTTGAGTAATAATTTTTTTAACGATTTACCATCTACCATAATTCTATCCCTTTATTCCAGTACATTTGTCACGAGACTAGTTTTCTGACACTCGAACAACTAGACACCGTGCAACCTTAACATTCCCAATTCCCGTCCCTCACTAGAAAATATTAAGTCAGCCTTTCAACACACATCAATAATCTAACCAAGTATGCTAAATTACTACAACTTTGAGTAAATGATTTGAAGTAAGAAAATATTGAAACAAGTAGTGTTGGGGAAAACTCTCTCTTTATAGAAATCATTTTAATCCCATGAATCTCATGAATTCTATGGATTGCATCAATTGCATGAATTAATTTACAAAGAGACTACATCTCTATTTATAGGCAAAATCTTAGCAAGTGTCTTGGAATCAATGGCCAAGATCAATCTTCATCCAATGGTCCTCATTGGATGCAAGTTGTCTTAAACCTCCTAAGACCATAAAGAAGCAAAGTTGAAATTTTCTTTATAAAAGTGGCAAGTCTCTACGATCCCCACATGCACAAGACATGTCCCTTTCATAGTGGCAAAATTGGTTTTTGCTTCATCCTTGGCATTTTCTCTTGTAAGAGGCATAAGTGATCAACTTGAACTAGATGTCCAAAAATATTCAGCTTACAGCCTATGGTATTTTTCCCTATAAAACCACTTTGATGTGTGCCCATGTCAGCCCATGTCATGCAGCATGCAGTCTGTGTGCTGCTGTGATGCCTGTGTCCTGACATAACTACAGTCTGTGTCTGGTCATGTCCTGGTTGCATCCTTGGTGATGCTTGCAATGTTTACCTGCATTGCTGCCTTGTCACAGTGCCTGCCGCACACCCGAATTTTCTAGACACAACTTGGACATGATGCCGTCACCATGGACATCAGTCATTTCCCCACCAAATTAGGCGACTCCCGCGTCGCCATGTACATCTGAAACTTAGATTGAATTAACCATAGGTCTACTTCATTTTCCCACTTATTGCTTCTAGATCTCAAGTCATCACCTTACGATCTGTCACACTCTCCCCAACCTAATTCACTAACGTCCTCGTAGCGAAACGTGTTTGGCATTTCTTCATGCAACTCATGCCTTACATTGTCCTCTCCGTCAATGGGTTAAAATGTTCTTTCTTTTTGTGGTACCATTCCTTTGATGGATGGGTGTCCACAGTGCCCCATATACCTCTTCCCATTGCAACCTCTTACATGCCACGTTTGACACCAACCGTCATCCCTAGCACTATTGCTTTGGTTCTTCAGATGGACGACTCATCCGATTGTAGCATGTCGAATACTTGAACATCAATGCTTCCACTTTCGAAATCTTCTAACAATGATTCATCAAGTTCCTCATTCGGTAGTTCCCCCGATAACTCCGTAGGCATCACGTCTTTATCATCTGGAAAGATTTCAGCTAACTTCATCCCCGATAATTGCTGTGTTTCCGTTTCTTCGAAAATGGCTTCGGCACTCATAGTGTTAAACAATTGGAATGAATTCATCCGAACTTCATCCTCATCTTTGCTATTTACGACATCCAATTTGCTCGTCAAGATGGATGCCAATAATCCCCTCCTAGGACAATCCCTCATGAGATGTGGTCGTTGACAAACAAAGCAACTACGAGGAGTAAATTTGCTTCTCTTCTTGTCGTCATACTCCTTTCACCAAGAAGCTTGTTTGTTACCATCGGACTTGTAATCGTCCTTAGGATTTGACCTCCAATCTGGCTTACCCCATTGCATGGCCTTCCTAGAGTCTTTACCATATTCACCAAAATTCCCTTTATCGGACTTGATGGTTTTAGCCTCCGACTCGGCACTTTCCTCAAACTCCGTCAAGGATTCGATCACCGTGATTGCTTCGTCTACGATTTTGACTCTGCGACGTTGCAACTCATGTCACACCCAACTAGCACATCTGTCTGGGAAACAAAATAGTAAGTCTTCCTCCGGCATGCTTGGGATTTGAAGCATAAGGGTCGTGAACTCTTTAACATAGTCACGAATTGTTCCCGTATGTTTCAACATCCTCAACTTCTTGCGAGC
>CAIGRF010222846.1:0-10755 GCA_903798235.1 Fraxinus ornus | reverse complement strand
ATAATAAACCCTGATCATCATTTACATTGAAAATCAAGATAAAAATACCAAAAAATAAAAAATGGATTTTGAATGATTAAAACGAAATTTGAATCTGATGCATGATCTTTTGTGTAGACGAATTTGACGATGTTGAGAGGATAAACTGGCAAGGGACGTTTTTAGTAGATCAAGATTTGCTCCAAATTGATTGTTAATCAATTAGGAGTGAAGTGATATGCCTTTTTTTTTTGACACTAGATATAAAGGTCAAGTTTCGAGTCGAACCAACCAGTCCAGTCCAATCAGAGATTAATAACATCAAACAGGATAGAAGACATAATTGTGAAAAGCTGTAAACATATTCTTCTCATTTTCTTGTAAACAAATGTTAACCAAAAGCAATAAAACCTAATTAACTAAATTTCCATATCACACAGCCCTTCATCAACTTTATTTTTAACATATTTTGGTCTTTAGATAGAGACCATCTCTTTCCAAACATACCAACTCCCAAAACTCCCCCAAGAAAACTACAATCTAACGTGCAAACGCAATTTTGAAAAATAAACAATCACAGCGACAAATGTACGTGTCCTGGAAATCAGTGTCTGCTTTCCGTTTAGTACCTGTAATGAGGAGGCTTGTAAGGACCCTCGACTGGTACACTAATGTAATCAGCCTGATCCTTTGAAAGCTTAGTGAGCTTAGCACCAAGCTTCCCAAGGTGGAGAGCAGCAACCTTCTCATCAAGGTGCTTAGGCAAGACGTAAACCTTCTTCTCGTACTTGCCAGTTTTCCTCTCATTCCAGAGCTCAAGTTGTGCAATCACTTGGTTGGTAAAAGAGCAAGACATCACGAAGCTAGGGTGACCGGTGGCACATCCCAAGTTCATGAGACGACCCTCTGCCAAGACAATTATACCAGATTTTGTTTCAGGAAATATCCATCTATCTGTTTGTGGCTTAATGGTGATTCTCTTAACCCCAGGGTAGGTCTCGAGACCAATCATGTCAATTTCATTGTCGAAGTGACCAATGTTGCAAACAATGGCATTGTTTTTCATCTTTTTCATGTGGTCAACCATGATGATGTCTTTGTTACCAGTGGTGGTGACAAAGATATCAGCTTCAGAGACAACATCCTCAAGGGGTAGTACCTGGAGACCTTCCATCAGAGCCTGAAGAGCACAAATGGGGTCAATCTCAGTCACAATCACACGAGCCCCTGCTTGCTTCAAAGCAGCAGCACAGCCCTTCCCAACATCTCCATAACCAGCGACAACAGCAACCTTTCCGGCAATCATCACATCAGTAGCCCTCATCAGTCCATCGGGTAGTGAGTGGCGGCATCCATACAAGTTATCAAACTGGTTGAACCAAAATGTTCAGATATCAGTCAGTGCATAATCTAGTAAAGAAATGCAGTAACATGACTATAAGAACAATAAATGATATTTCAAACATAAGAAACCAGCATTCAATAGGATCAGACAAGCTAATATTGCAACTTATCCACAATCAATTTTCAAACATACTGAGATCGAACTTCTATATCTGGGTGATGTAATATTTAAAAACACTACTGTATGTTTCTAAGAATACTCACGAAGCAATACAACTTACGTAATATTCATAAATCCAAATGCAGAAGATACTAAGATATGTTTCTAAAGCTCCATTCTTGAACTCACTAACAGTCACGAATTAAAGAGCACTTATATCCAAATACAAAATGCAAGCAATTATTTCAAACAAATGACAGTATCCATTATGCTTAAAACATAGGCAAATGAAATGATTTATTTCCTTATGGAGCATATTTAGACTTAGAAGTAATCAAAACTTGTTTATCAGTTACTCTTTTAGTTAAACATGATTGTCAAATTATAAAACTTGTTTTCCTTACTATCAAGTAACTTCTGCGAACATCCAAAGAATCACTTAATCAAGAATCATGAACGTCACAATAATATATCAGATCCAGCAAAAAAAAATTCCTGATCAGATCCAAAATTTTCAAGACAGGGTATAGCAAAATTGAGCTAGATCCGAGGGAACACCTAAAACACAGACACTGCAGTTAAATCAAGATTCAGATCTGAACCCCAAGAATATATAATCATATAATATTGATAAAAACTTCAGATCTAATCCATCAAAAAGATGTATCATAGCATAATTGTATAAATATACCTTGCTCTTGGTGACAGAATCGTTGACATTAATAGCAGGGAAAAGTAGTGTTCCATTAGCCTGCATCTGGTAAAGCCTCTTCACACCAGTGGTAGTTTCCTCAGAGACACCAACGAGTCTCTCTTTCATTCTGGTGTATTTCTTCGGATCCGACTTCAGCCCATCTCGGATAATCGTAAGCACGATCTGAAACTCCGCATTATCGGTAGAATTCGGGTCAGGCACCTTCCCAGTTTTCTCATACTCCTCCTCAGCCTTGACCCCTTCATGGATCAAGAGAGTTGCATCTCCTCCATCATCAACAATCAGATCGGGTCCTCCACCTGGGCCCCAATCAAGTGCCCTTTCAGTGCACCACCAGTACTCCTGGAGGGTCTCCCCCTTCCACGCAAACACGGCGGCGCTGTCACGAGCAATGGCGGCAGCAGCGTGGTCCTGAGTGGAAAAAATGTTGCAAGAACACCATCTCACCTCGGCACCCAAAGCAGCCAAGGTTTCGATCAAAACAGCGGTTTGAATGGTCATGTGAAGGCTGCCAGTGATCTTGGCTCCCTTGAAGGGCTGTGAGGGGCCAAATTCGGTACGGCAAGACATGAGCCCTGGCATTTCGACCTCGGCCAGCTCGATCTCGAGGCGGCCGAAATCAGCCTGGGACATGTCCTTGACCTTGTACTCGCGGCCAGTGGTGGTTTTCTCAACAACAAGAGCCATTGGTTCTCTTCTTTTGGGTGTTTAGCAAGAAGAGGGTAAAGAGTAGACAAGGGTATACATGACTGACGGGGGATATAAATAGAGCCTGAAATGGTAAAATGGACGGTTGAGATTTTGAGGGTTTGGTGGATCTGGGATTTGGTAAAGTTGGGGGTGGGGAGGCGGCGGGGGTGTAGACACCCATCTCCCTAAGGTATGATGGGGAGATGTGGCAACCCAAAACCGTGATTATTAACTGTTGAATATTGTAGTTTGAGGCAATGCCGGTCTACATTTTCAGCAAGTATACGTACACACGCGATATAAGATGATTTGAATTTCAAGTCACTCAAAACGACATGTTGTGGATAAGATAAAGAAACAAAATGGATGAGCAGATGAATTCGAAGTCTCAGCCATCATTATTTTTATGATTCAAGAATTGAAATATCTAAATTTGAATTGAAGATCTACCGCGGGCGAATACAGAATTGTCCTACTAAAATATATTTTCATTTAGAAATATAAATGAATCGATTTGGCTGGTCGATCTATTATTTTTCTAGAGATGAGATATTTTTTTGTCTGTAGCAAGTTATAATCACTTATCAATGTTGTCATTTGTTGGAAACGAGACAAGGTCATACGACACAATAAAAAATATTGATCACAAACAATAAGAACACAAGAAACAAGAATTTAATTTGGGAGGGAAATTGAATATTTTATTCAACTTTAATGGAGAAATAAAATTACAACTATGTTGTGTTCCTACACAATTATTACTTTTAATAATAAATCAGCTTGTAAAGAAGAGACAACTAATATATAGTGGACATATTAAAACCTTAACAATATTTTTATAGATGGAAATAGTATAAAAAATACGTGTAATAAAAGAAATAATATTTTTCCAATTAGCCCATGTTTGATCCACATTATTTTTTTCATTCTCATTCTTCTACTCATTTTCAACCACACATTCTTTAATAAAATAATATTTTTCATCATATCAATAAATTTTACTTCTTTTTCAACCACATATTCTCCATCACATCAACAAAAAATTAAATGCATTATTTTGGAAATAATGTGCATCAAACAGGGGCTAAAAAAAACAACCGAATTTGAGTCACAAACCCAACAATTTCCATTCTCACACAAATTACATTGCAACGAATGAAACTCCAAAATTCCTCCACCTAAAAAGAAAATCCGACTACAAGGAATAAACTGAACTCTTTAACAAGAACAAAACTAACTTCTCTCAACGAACCAAAAACTCTCCACATCTTCTACGATATCCAGCTAGGATGAATAAATTCAAGTACTGCTCCGCAGAATTATCTCTAGTTCAACCAAAAATCACAATTGATTTAGAATTTGCCAAACATGATCGAAACGCACCCTGAAACATAATCAACACCAAATGCTTTTGTAGAAAGCCCCTTTTCTAAACCCAACATCCTCAAATACATTTAATACATGTGTAACAAAATCAGAATCCACATACCCATCTTCAATGGGTCTGTCCCTAGTAATTGAGTACGATGGCACCGTAGGTGGTGGTAAATCGAGAATATCCATATCATCTAAACTCGATTGAACTGTATTTTTCAACATGGATTCCAAACCAAATTTCAACGTACTGTACCAAACTGAATATATAATACGGTACTAAACATTTGCTGATTGCTCTTCACAGATTCTGCACAACCTTGGAAGACGTATACTCGCCCCTCTAATGCAACACAAACACATTTGTAAATCATCAAAGCTCCACCTCCATCAAAGAACTTGTACCCTTTTGAATCAAAAATACTCAATGAGATGTGATTTTTCTTCAAATTCGAAACATGTCGAACTTGATCAAGTGTTCAAACTGCCACATCCACCAGTTTAAGTTTGACTCTACCAATACTAATCACCCGTTCAGGTGCGTTGTTTCGAAACTGTTTTATATGTTGAAAATAAATCCCAATTGGGACACATGAAAAGCACAAGTTGTATCTAAAACCCAATCATCGTTAACTTTGGACTCACTATCAGAAAATGGCCAACACATCTCCATCACTTAAGAAATTCTCTGCGACATTAACTTCACATATAGCTTTTGATTTGCAGCCAAATTTCCTTTATTCCGCAACTTGTTGCAATCCCTCTTGATGTCTTCTTACAATAAAATCAAACTTGATTATTGAAATTTGATTTCAACCTACCCCTTCCGTAACCACCATGAACAATAAGGTTGTCTCCATCTCCAGCCTCAGATCTAACTAAATGCTTCATATTTTTCTTTAAAAACAAAGTATCATATGCATCTTCAATGGTGAATGCATTACGACTATAAAACATTGTGTCTCTAAACGAAGCAGGAAACGAACACAAAAGAATTAAGGTCAAATCTTCTTTATCATACTTTACCTCTAAAATCTCCAAATCAGCGACGATATCCTTAAAAATAGCCAGGTGTTTTAGTTTGCGATAAAAATACAAACGCGGATTCATATGTAATTCGCTGGTTAGACTATTAGCCATGTAAAATTGCTCCAGCTTCAACCACACACAACTGTCGTTCTCTCCTTCAAAATGTCTCGAAGAATGTTATTCGAAAGATGAAGATGAGTTTATGAAAGTGTTTTTCAATATTTTCGTTATCCCTCCTCCATCGACCAAGTTGAGGGCATCTTATCAAATCTCAGAAATGCATCATCCAGATTCATCTACGCAAACACAACTTGTATTTTCACCTGTTAAAACAAGAATCTAGTACTGCAATCCAAAAGCGGAATATCATGTTTCATGGTTGCTATAAAAAAACAAGAACCTTGAACAAATAAAAAACGCTCTGATATTACTTGTTGGAAACGACACGAGGTTATACGGTAAGGTATGAAGTATTGATTGCAAACTAAAACACAAGAAATAAGAATTTAATTTGGCAAAGAATTCGTAGATTTTATTCAATTATAATGTAGAAAGAAAAATACAACAGTATTGTTTTCCTACACAATTCTAACTTTCACTAATAAATCAAATTATAAAGAAGAGTCAACTATATTATTGTTATTTTATGTACGTATCAACCCGTAATACTCAGTCTAGGCCTAAGCCATCTGAACCAGGATTTGTTTTCATCCAACTTAGATTCTCATGCTAAAAAACTCGTTCAGCCTATGTGAAATAAAAGAAGAAATGTGATTTATTTTACAATTAAATTAAAATTAAATTCTTAATTTCAAGAATCTTTTAAGGTAGTAGAAAATTTATATACTTGAGGGGTATCTTGTTAAGAATGCTATTTGTCGATAGAATAACTTTCACCCACAAGTTTTGAGGTAGACCCGAACTTATCAATATTGAGTTCTTCATTTCTTTAAGAGTTCGATTTTTGCATTCAGCAACATCATTTGATTGGAGTGAGTAAGGTGCCATTGTTTGATAGATGATTCAAAGCTCGGAACAATATTCTTCAAATGGTGCCCCGTATTCACCACATCTATTACTATGCATACTTTTTATTCGTTTATCAAATTGATTTACAACTTTCGTCTTATAATGTTTAAAGACATCTAAGGCTTCTCTTTACTTCGTAGTAGAAAGACATAATAATACTTTTGTATAGTCATCAATGAAAGTTATAAAGTATTTCCTACCACCTTGAGTTTTAACAAACTTCAAGTCACATATATCGCTATGTATTAACTGTAAAGGTGTCGTGTTCCTTTGAATTGAGTGAAAAGGTGTTTTAGCCAATTTTATTTCAACACATACTTCACACTTATGACTAGGATCAATCTTAAATGTCGGAATTAAACTTTGATTCATAAGTTTGAAAATAGATTTGTAATTGACGTGCCCTAATCGATTATGCCATAAACAAGACAATTCAAGTATATAAGTAGAATTCATAGTTTTATTCATAATGCTTTGTCTTTGTACAATTGTAAGAACGTTCATTTTGAACATTTCATCACATAAGTATCATTTACCAAAATACATCTCATTCTTAGTGAGTACAAATTTATCGAATACGAATACAAGTTTAAAGCCATTTTTGCTAAATAGAGACCCGAATACAAGATTCTTGCGAATGTCCGGTACATGCAGGACATTGTGAGGACGAGTTCTTTATTGGATGTCATCTTCAAAGTAACTTTCCTTTATCCTTCAACTTTAGAACTTGCAGAATTTTTCATAAATGTTGTTCTCCATTTAACTCTTTGCAGTTAGAGAACATAGTCTTGTCTGCACAAATGTGACAGGTAGCACCAATATCAACCCATTAAGATAAAATGGATACAACTTATGATAGAAGCACTTCAAACCACAAGCAACAACGAATTTAGAACAAAATTTTCTCTCTACATGAAAAAAGGTTTTAGAATGACTTTCAGAGATAATTTTGCAAGATTTTTTGATGTTATACTCAATGTAAATGACATGGGACGCATAATGGACGTCCAAATGGTCCTTTATATAGAAGATGAAAGGTTGTGAGTGAAATGATGTGCCCTAAACTCAACAACCTTTGCCAAATGTCACAGCATTTACTGTCGCTAATCTATCACGGCCTCTCGCTCGAGCAACATGACACCTTTTTATTGGAGCTTCGCTCGCTAGTTTGTCACTACTCTACCCTTGATATGGCTTCCATCTTGATGGCCACTTCTACTGTGAACTCCAAGGCCTTGAAGCCCTCCTTTGGTGCTACCAAGCATGTTAGGAAGAGGCTTGAGCATCTCAGCAAGGAGCATGCTGAGAACAGTGACAAAGAGGTGCCCAGAATAAGGAGAAAGATAAAGGTAAAGAAAAAATGAGGGAGGAGCCTCGGAAGAAGAGGAAGCTTTCCCATAGCACCAGCTCTGCTGTAGAAACGTTTGCACTTTGGGTGCTTCAGTGGCTCAGTTGTCTCCATCCCCACCACCTTCTAAGCTGATGCAGTCATCTTTCTTCGCTGAAAAGCACAAAATTCTAAAGAGGCCAATGAAGAGGCTACGGAGAAGCGGACCTTCGAGGAGGTGGAGAAACCACCGACGGTGAGAACCCATGGGAAGCCAGAGAAGTATTTGGCAGGGCAAGAAGAGGAGATTGTCCCATCAGTTCTGGACTTATTGCCACCCAATAAAGGACCACTAAGATACAACGGATACAACTTATGACACTTCAAACCACAAGCAATAACGAATTTAGAACAAAATTTTCTCTCTACATGAAAAAGGGTTTTAGAATGACTTTTGGAGAGAATTTTACAAGAGTTTTTGATGTTATGCTCAATGTAAATGACATAGGATGCATAATGGACGTCCAAATGGTCCTTTATATAGAAGAGGAATGGTTGTGAGTGAAATGATGTGCCCCAAACTTAGCAACCTTCACCAAATATCGTAGCATTTACTGTCGCTAATCCGTCGCTTGTTCTTCGAGTAGAAATCGTCGTGGTATATTTGAAATCTCAAAACCACTTCCGGATGAATGAGATATTACGATCTAAAGTTGGATAGAAAAGAGGATATACAGGCTGAGAAAATGGCTAACTCCATCGATCACTCGAGCGATGAAACTGTCGCTCTAGCGACAAACTAGTGAGCGAAGCTCCGATAAAAATGTGTCACTGTCGCTCGAATGAGAGGCCAGCGACAGTAAATGCTGCGACATTTGGCAAAGGTTGCTGAGTTTGGGGAGCATCATTTCACTCACAACCTTTCCTCTTCTATATAAAGGACGTCCATTATGCATCCAATGTCATTTACGTTGAGCATAACATCAAAAACTCTTGCAAAATACTCTCCAAAAGTCATTCTAAAACCTTTTTTCATGTAGAGAGAGTTTTTTGTTCTAAATTCGTTGTTGCTTGTGGTTTGAAGTACTTCTATTACAAGTTGTATCCGTTGTATCTTAGTGGTCCTTTATCTCTCTAGTGACAAACTAGCGAGCGAAGCTCCGATAAAAAGGTGTTACGTCGCTCAAGCGAGAGGCTAGCGACAAATTAGCGACGATAAATGCTATGACATTTGGCCAAGGTTGCTGAGCAACCTAATTATTTATCTGATTATAAAGTTCGGCTAAATCATTTCTCTATTGTATACTATTTTCAAATGGAAGATTTAAGTAAAAATGAGCCTAACAATGAAGCTAAAGGTACATCTGAATGGGAAGAAGCAATGTAGGAGAAAATCTCATCTTTAAACAAGAACTACAATGGGAGCTTGCTCCGAAGCCAAAGAATGCTGAATTAGTTGTTAATGGGTATACAAGTTGAAGAAAAAGGGCTGATTGTTCTATTGACAAGTATAAGGCTTGCCTCGTTGCTCGTGGTTTTTCTCACAAATATGGTCCAGACCTCTAATAGACTTTCAGTCTTATTGCTAAAATGGTGACAATTTGAACAATTATTTCATTAGCTACTTACAACGGCAGGAAATTGTGGCAACTAGATGTAAAGAATGCATTCCTCTATGGGGAGTTAGATCGTAATATCTTTATGGAGCAACCATATGATTTTAGTTCTAATGAGTACCATGTTCATGTTTGCCTACTTAAAGAAGGCTTTGTATGGCCTCAAACAAGCCCCATGTGCTTGGTATGATAAGATCGCTTAATACCTAAATCTTTGTGGTTTCAATCTTTAAATGCATATTCAAGCTTATTTGTTAAGAAAACATCCTCCTTAAGCACAATGCACCTTTCTATATGTGGACAATGTGATTATCATTGGGGATAACAATAGTGAAATAACTCATCTTCAAGATGCCTTGTGTCTCCCTTTTGAAAGAAAGAGTGTAGGGGAAGCTAGTTGTTTCTTAGCCTGGAGGTTAAAAAGTTAGAAGGATATTTCATCTCTCAAAAATCTATGCAGCAAGTTTATTGAATCATTTTAGTATGGGGAAGTTAAAAGGCGATGACCACTCTTATGGAACCTTGTTTTGAATAGTGATATGATGGGAAATGTGTGGTTGAAAAAGAAGAAAAAAGTATTGATGTGATGTAAAATATTATTTTATTGAAGAATGTGTGGTTGAAAAATGAGAATTGATTTACTGTAGAATTGTAAAATCCAAATCAAACAGGCTCTAAGTAAAAATGAGCCTAACAATGAAGCTAAAGGTACATCTGAATGGGAAGAAGCAATGTAGGAGAAAATCTCATCTTTAAACAAGAACTACAATGGGAGCTTGTTCTGAAGCCAAAGAATGCTGAATTAGTTGTTAATGGGTATACAAGTTGAAGAAAAAGGGCTAATTGTTCTATTGACAAGTATAAGGCTTGCCTCGTTGCTCGTGGTTTTTCTCACAAATGTGGTCTAGACCTCTAATAGACTTTCAGTCTTATTGCTAAAATGGTGACAATTTGAACAATTATTTCATTAGCTACTTACAACGGCAGGAAATTGTGGCAACTAGATGTAAAGAATGCATTCCTCTATGGTGAGTTAGATCGTAATATCTTTATGGAGCAACCATATGATTTTAGTTCTAATGAGTACCATGTTCATGTTTACCTACTTAAAGAAGGCTTTGTATGGCCTCAAACAAGCCCCATGTGCTTGGTATGATAAGATCACTTAATACCTAAATCTTTGTGGTTTCAATCTTCAAATGCATATTCAAGCTTATTTGTTAAGAAAACATCCTCCTTAAGCACAATGCACCTTTCTATATGTGGACAATGTGATTATCATTGGTGATAACAATAGTGAAATAACTCATCTTCAAGATGCCTTGTGTCTCCCTTTTGAAAGAAAGAGTGTAGGTGAAGCTAGTTGCTTTTTAGCCTGGAGGCTAAAAAGTTAGAAGGATATTTCATCTCTCAAAAATCGTATGCAGCAAGTTTATTGAATCATTTTAGTATGGGGAAGTTAAAAGGTGATGACCACTCTTATGGAACCTTG
>CAIGRF010222839.1:0-12696 GCA_903798235.1 Fraxinus ornus | reverse complement strand
AAAACCAACGAGCCGAGCACCATTCGGCTCGTTGGTTCACGAGCCTCGAGATCAGCTCGTGCAAGCTCGTCCGAGTATGGGCCAAGTCGGCTCGGCTCGGCCATCGCCACCTCTATTCATGAGACAGCTTTCTAAAACTACTTTAAATCTTGCCAATTGATTAAGGGAATCTCGAAAAGAAAATCAAGGATTTGGGGAATCACGAATGCAAAGAAGAAAAATTATGGCTTTGGAAGGTTGTCCCGAACAATATAATGTAGAGGAAAGATAGTAAAATCACTATAATATAAAAGAGCCATAGCATTGGCAGCCCACGTATCGCGCATTCACGTCGTCGTAATTCAGTTTTTTTTTTTTTTTGAAATTTGACGCAACCCATCACTCCTGTCTTCCATTTTCATACGCACCATACCACTCTCATCATTCATCAAATCCTCGTATATATATTTGAGTTTAAAGGAAATGCAAAAAAAATAAATTTAATATCTCCGCACAGAACAGAGCTGGCCTCTGTGCGCAACGGAGGCACGAGCGGTGCCTCCGTTGCGCACGGAGGCACGAGCTATCTCTGTGCGCAACGAAGGTACCGCACAACCCACGCCTTTTTTTTTTTTTTTCCTATCACCTTATCTCCCTTCACTAATCGTCTCTATTCTTCTTACCTGAAATATCATCAATCTAGATCTTGGTAAGTTTGAAGCAAATAATTTACTTTTCATTTTGGGTTTTTGATTTGACATTTTGTATGCTTTATGTACAATCCCTTCGGCTGAGATCTATTTGCTTTGTCTATTAGGGTTTTTTTTTTCCACAAACGGTTTCTGTTGTTTTCAATTCATTCATTATTTACCTGGGTTTCATACCCGTGGAATCGATTGGGTTCATAGGTTTTCTTCTTTCGATTTTCAAGTGTTTTATTTGGCATACATTGAATTAATTGTTATTTTCTGTTTCACGAAGTTCTACGTACTATTATTCACTTTCTTTTCTTTAGTTGTTCATCAAATCTGAATTCAATTCACTTGCTTTATCTTTATGAGTTCTAAATAGATAATTTATTGAAAGATGTTCAATTGAATTATTGACAATAAATTTCATAGCCAATTAACTGATTACCTAATTTATCTGAAATTATTGTTGTAAGAGCTGACATTTTCCTAATTGCCACAGTTTTTTCTAGAGTTGTTCTATTATATTGTAAGTTGTCATTTTAATTTTTTGGCAATTAGCAACTAGAAAATAGGAGGCAGTAATCCCTTTTTTGGTTTTGGTAACCGTTTTGGTTGTTTCAATGTCTTTAGAGGCCAAAGAAGCCTAATGTTAAGGTTTTTCAACGGGAATGATGCATTTAATGATCCCTTCTTTACACGCCAATTTAGCAACATGTTTGAGTCTAGCTTTTTTGGTTCCATTAGCAGTCTATTTATGGATCCGAGTGCTGGTTTTCTTGAACATCACCCCCCACAACCCAGTAGATTTAATGGACCAATTATTGAAGAGTTGAACTTTGATGATGAAAATGAAGGAAATGAAAACAAAAAGAACAAGAATAATAATCCAAGAAAGCATTAGAAGTCTAGCAATGAACCCAATGTTGAGGATCCATACGATGAAGCTTCAATGAGTTTTATTTTTGGTTTTTATTTAGCTTGTGGGAATTTGGTTTCCACATTACATTGATCTTTCGAGTGTTTGATTAAAATGGTTCAATGTATTGTCGTTTCAAAGAAAAAAAGTAAGCAAATGGCTCCCACAAATGATTTTTTACCGGATGCAAAGTGCAAGGCCACAGCCCCAAAAAAGCAACTTCACTTCCCAAAACTCCACTGTTACTTATGGCGATCCAAATGGTGCATATTACTCTTCATCTAGAACAAGGACGACAGGTAGTGATGGAGTATGTGAAATTCAAGCAAAAGTGATTCTCTTTTTAAATTTTCTGTTGGGCTTGCTTGTTAATTCTACTTTGATGTTCATCATGTCTCATTCTTTCACGTATGAATCTGAGTTATTAATTTATATATATTTCATCTACAATACTAGAGGTAAATATGTTAATTGTGCTATTGTAGGGTCATCCTGTGCATAATCTTACTGAAGGTATGTATTACTATTACATGATACTGTTTGTGTAACTTTGAGTTCAATGTCAAGTAGTTTTTTTCCTCTTTTAGATGAACTTGTCGATTTTACTGGTGACCCCATTGCTCGGGTTGGTCATTGTTTGGCAAGAAAGAGAGATATCTTTTTGCCCATTATACTGATTTCAATGTTAGGTCATGTTTGAGCCACATTATTTATTTCATTCTCATTCTTCTACTCATTTTTAACCACACATTCTTCAATATAATAAATATTTTACATCACATCAATAATTTTTCATTCTTTTTCAACAACATATTCTCAATTACATCAACAAAAAAATACATTCTTGGAGCAATAATGTGCACCAAACAGGGGCTTAATGTTTGATTCTATGCATCTTTTGTTGAACTTCTCTGGTGTCTTTCAATTCTGAGCACTCTAGGATCTTCTCAAATTGTTTTGTGGTTGCTAAATTTAGTTAGCAAATGCAGTGTAACTAGAACAAAAAGGGAAAAAAAATTCGTTGTGAATATTTTTTTTGTTAGCCTTTATGGTTTTCAATCTTTCTGTGTTAAGGTAAGTTGTGAATTTCCTTTCTTATCAATGTAAGTTGTTTCTAGATTTAGTGATTAATTCGTTCTTTCATGCTGATCCAAAAGGTGATTTTTTTTTTTTTTTTTTTCCAAAGATGCATTCTTTAGCTCATGTTGTTTGATAGTAACAACTACTGCTGTTTCTGAGCCTTCTTTGATGACCGATAACTATGTATAGAAGATCCTGTGAAACACATCAATTGATTTTGAACATGATTCGGCTTAACAATGGCAATGATAGATCATATAACTAAAATGAAAGTACATAGGAATAGATCATTGTGAAGCAATTTATTGAGTTTTTTGAAAAACTTGCAGGTGGGCAGAAGGTTATACATTCAGACGATTTCTTTACTTTCTTTTCATCTATATTGATATTTCAGACTGCCATTTATTTCCTATGGCTGGGGGAGGGGACAAACACAATTAGAATAAAGTAGTAGAATGATTAATATTGTAAACAAAACTGTTGGTTTCCCCTATATGTTTCAATAAAGCATTTCATTAAGATGCTCTCTCAATCATCCATGTGGTAAACCAAAAAATTTGTTATTTTTCAACAAATTGCCTTTTTTTTTTTATAAACTTCTGTTGCTAAACCATATTAATTAGATTGGACACTTCTCTAAAGGATATTTATCAAACTTTTTTCCATTTTGCCATTCGGAAGGTTGGTAAAGCTCCACATATTTTCTCATAATTAGTTGTCTCTAGGGGCCTTGTTCTTGCTATTGATTAACTGTGTATATGCTATTTAAGACTTCCTTTTTGTAGCTGCAAACCTTGCTTTACGACTTTTGAGAAGATTAAGGTGATTGGATGGGGTTCACAATTACACATTTTTCAATTGATTACTCCACAAAAATTAACAAATAAAAAAAAATTGACATTGTGAAGTAAGTATACCGATGATAGTTTGAATTTGGCTATATTTATTTTTGTCTAACGAAATATATTTACAAGATTTTCAATTCCGTAATGCTTTTTAGTAATTGAGCAATTCATCTGGAGAAGTGATGTTGTACTAATAATGGTACACACTCGGTCTATAAATTAAGTTTATTATCGGAGTAAGGAAGCTATGGAGTCTTATTTCTCTCATTCCTATTTCTCCTATAGTGAATTTAAACACCATAATTTTTCTAACCTTATTCTTTAGAATGTCTACATAGTACCTCCATGAGGATTTTAACATTTCATATTTGGCGGACTATTCTTATGATCTATATTTAGGGACTTGTGGATGAGTTTTGTATATCAAAAAGCGAAGATCCCAGTTTAATAGAGTATATATGAGGTTTGCTAATGGTATGTTTGCTACGGTTCCGTCATTTGGTCTACTGCTAACTGCTCTAAGAAGTCGAAAAACATGGTCATGGCGTTGTGGAACCAGTAAGTAAATATAGACTATTATACAAATAAACTCTAAGAAGAGCTTCTTTTCACCACAAGTCTACTTAGAAGAGATGTGCATTTATTGTTATGATTTTCATTCTCGCTATTTGGAACTATATGATATTTGGTTTTTCATATGGGTTAGCTTCAAAGTCTTATAGAAGATTACAGTGTGCCACTCATGGTTCTGATTTGGACATCCGTGACTTACAAACATGCTGGAAGTGTTCCAAAAGGGATTCCTAGATATCTCTTTAGCCCAAACCTGTGTTCATTGGGAGCCTATGATTACTGGACTATCATTGAGGCATACATGATTAAATTTATCAGTTAAGTGCTCTAGTTCTGCATAGAATGAAAACTTCATTGTGAATTCATAATTTAATTGTCAGGGAACATGCTAAATGTACTCATTCTTTATATACTTGGAGCTTTCATTCCAGCAACAATGATCGCAGTACTTTTTATGAAGAATCGAAAATATGCAAAGAAAATAGTTGACAAGTGAGTTCATTTGAAATAATTTATTAATATCTTTCACGTTTATAAATGAATTTATCTAAAATTTATGTATATTTATTCAACATTAACCAACTAACGTGCAACGCACGTTAACCACACTAGTGATTAAAAAAAAAAAAAGCCTTAAATTAGTTCATGTACACAGTACAACGTAGCTTGGAATATGAAAATAGGATACACCATAATTGTACATCACCAACGCAAGTTTACACATTGTCAATATTTTAAGATTCAAGTGCCAAATCTTCATATAATTAAAATGTAGTCTAATTATTAAAAAAATTGTGTGAATATATATAATCTTCATTTTTTTTATGTCCTTGTTTAAATTGAATTTCAAGATTATGAATATTTGTTGATTTAATTTCGATACTTTTTTTGTTAGGTATGCTTTTCATTAATTTGTGGTGGCTTCAATCGATTAAAGAACATTCAAAAGAAAAGTAAACTTGCTCTTTAACAATAGTTACATTAAAAAATGGCCAACAAAAGATAAATCTCATAATGAAATTAAAAATATGTTAGGTTTTTAATGTAATTGGCAAATCTGTGAACAAAAATGACTAGATTTAATGTGTTGTAAAAGTCAATGAGTAAAGTTGTAAAATTGATAATTGAGGTGTATTGGGTATAGGGTTCGAGAATGGAAAGAAACATTGTCGCAATTTTGCTAGAATATCATGACTTGGCTCGAGCGACAGAAATATCGTCACTAGCCTGTCATCTAGCCTTCGCTCGAGCGACACACTGTCGCTCACCTGTCGCTCAGCATTCTCTCAAGCGACAAGGTTATTTGGAGAATTTAAATTCGCGTTTTTAAAGCTTTTTATCCAACTCATTCATTCCTAAGTCTGCAGTATAAATACTAGATGGCCTCTCCATCAAGGTTGAACATTGAGAAAACATTGATTGCTTCATATCCTCTCCATAAAATTTACCCGTAGCTTTCAACCTTCTTTGTTCTTTGCATTGAAAACATCAAACACATAATCCAAATACCAAACTGCTACTTCCTATACATCTGTCAGAGTTCTGGAGATTAAGGAAAGATGACTGAAATTTCAGTTGTTAGAGAACGTGCAGTTCTTTGTTGATCCACATGAGATAGACGAATTCTAAAGCCGAGAATTGGTGCAAGAGCACGCGATCCATGAAGGCTTTGAAAACTGTAGCGGGGAGTTGGTGCAGGAGCATGCAATCCAGGAAGACCATGAGAGTTGCAGTCAGGAAGACAGAAAGTACTAGGGTACTCGTGTCTGGTGGACCATAAGTTCATAATTCGTTTATAATGGGTTATTAAATAACAAAGTGCCCAAAGTTTTTATCCAGTTGAGGTTTCTCCGTGATCATTCATGGTGTTTATTTATTGCTTTCATATAACTGATACAATTCAACTTAAAAGAAAAATTGATTTGATTGATTAACCATCTAAAGATAATTAATAGTGACTTGTTGCTAGTTAATTATTAAGTTTAATTCTGCATAATCGTGTATTCACCCTCCCCCCTCTCTAGGTGTAGTTTGGGTCGAACCTCGTAATTTCAATTGGTATCCGAGATTAATTTCAATTCCTGGCCCATAAATTAATCTAGATTAGTCAATCTCTATCCATACCTCCATTTTTTTACGGAAAAAACTATGTTTATTAGAAAGTTCGAATAATAGCATTCCTTAAAGCATTAAATGAGCGTATTTGGATCAGTGTACAAAATGGTTGGACTGCACCTTCATCCACTGTTGTTGCTGGTGTTGTTAGACCTACTGACATCTCTCTTTGGACCAAAGATCAAGTTGCTGATTGCAACTGGAATAGTAAAGGGCTTCATACTCTATTTATGGTCGTGTTTGTAGAGGAGTTTAGGAAAGTGTCGATATGTGAAACTGCTAAAGAAGTTTGGAATATCTTAGAGACCACACACGAAGGTACCAAAACTGTTAAGAACTCCAAACTGCAAATGTTAACCTCTAGGTTTGAAGAAATTAGAATGAAGGACGATGAATTGTTCGATGAATTTTATGCGAAGCTTAATGATATAGTAAACTCGAGTTTCAACCTAGGTGAGAAGATCCTTGAGTCTAAGATAGTTCGAAAAGTCCTTAAATCCCTACCTAAAAGGTTTAGACCTAAATCACTGCTATTGAAGAAAGTAAGGACTTAGATACTATTAAGATAGAGGAACTTGTAGGATCTCTTCAAACCTATGAACTCACCATATCTCAACCGAAGAAGCTTAGATCCATAGCCATGAACACCATTAGATAAGAAGAGAGTAAGTCTACTGACGCTGAGACCCTCAGGGACGACGAAATAGCATATTTTGTTAAGAAATTTCAGAAAGCGATGAGGAATAAGATAAAATCCCACGATAGGAAAAATGGTGTCCCAAGTAGTTTCTCAAAAGACAAGTGTGAAAAGAATAAACCTAAGACATCTAGTAAGAAAACTCGATCAGTTAGATGCCATGAGTGTCAGGGTTTCGTTCAGAAATTTTAGAAAGCGATGAGCAATAAGAGGAAATCCCACGATAGGAAAAATGGTGTCCTAAGTAGTTTCTCAAAAGACAAGCATGAAAAGAATAACCCTAGGACATCTAGTATGAAAACCTAGTTAGTTAGATGCCATGAGTGTCAGGGTTTTGGTCACTATAGGAATGAATGTCCTAATTTGAAGAATTATTTTAATAAAGGAAGGGGTAAGGAATTAGCAGTGACTCTAAGTGATGATGAATATTCGAATGCTCAGAGTGATACCTCTGGTGGTGAGGATGAACAAAGTTTTATGGCTTTTACATCTATAGCTAAGATTGAATCTGATAAGGAGAGTGAAACGGTGAAAAATGATGAACAAAGTTAGAATTATAAGGATGACTCTAGGGATGAGATCGATATTTATAAATCTTATCGACAGCTATTTGAGGAGAGCCTTAAAATCAAGACGGTCAATAAAGCGGTACTAAAAAGGTTAATGAACTAGAGAGAGAGAAACTCTTAGGTGACTTTCAGGATTCTACCCAAAATTTGGGTGAGTTGAAATTTGTTAATGAGAATCTAGAAACTAAAGTTAAATCCTTAACAAGTGGTCTATAAAAATTTAATACTCAACTTTGTTCCTTCATGAGTGGTACTCGGAAACTCGATAATCTATTAAGAATGAACAAGTCTGCTGGAAATAGACATGGTCTAAAATACGTTTAAAATGACAATACTACTGCTAGTACTTCCATGACCACGTTCATCCCAACCACCAACAAAATTAGGAATACAGCTAATCCTGAAACCAAGGGCAGGAATGTTTTAGGACCAAGATCTAGCTACTAGACAACGTGGGATCAATCGTCCTAGAAATACAAGTCAGGATATATCGAGCAAGGTTAACTTCATCTCCAATCAGGTTAGCCACTTAATTGAAATGATGACTCAGTTAGCTAGAATCATTTCTACTTCTAAGAAGGTTTGAGTTAAGAAAAGCGACCTAAAAGGTCATGAGACCGATCATACTCTTAAAAGTAAGAGCATCCATGTACCTATTTGATTAGGTACTTAGGTGCATGCATGTTCAGTTCATTGAATCCATTCATTCTCGCATGCATCTCATTTATTTTTGTTTTGTTTTGAATTTTTTTTTTTGTGTGTGTTTTTGCTTTTAAAGGTTCTTGATTTTATTTTTTTTGAGATAATAATAATAAAAGATTTTTTTTGGTTTTTTGTGCTACTGAACATTTCTTGATGTTCTTAAATACTGCATTTGTAATTGAATATGCATTCATCTAAACTATACTGTTATTTCCATTACTGGATTAGGTTTAATGTGAAGTATTGAGTATATATTTCTTCAAGTACAATCTGCACAGCACACACTATAATCTTGTGAGTGAGTATGGACCGCATGTGTGAGATTTGAGATAATTGTCATTTGTTGGTAAGGTGACCTTGAACGTAAATTGACCTTCATTTAGATGACATAATCTCACATATAATCCACATATCATAAAATATAAAAAAAAAAAAAAAATTGGTAATTTTATACTCTTTTTCGAAGCCTATTTGATTTGAGTAATTATACCCCGAGGGGTTTCTCAGGGGGAGAAAAGATAAATATACGTGAAAATGAGCTTCACTTTAAGACCTTAATAAACTTATGGGTTTGATTTTCATCAGTAAGGGAAAATACTTATCTAACACTGAAGTTCGCATGCCTTTTCTCACAAATTTAAGGTTTGAAGTCATGATCACGAGAAAATAGTGACACTTAACACACATGAATCATTTATACACTTTACTTCATTTGAACTTGATTTGAGTACGTGGGATTTTTTTATGGATAGTGCAATACTTGTGAACACATGCATTTTTGAGTTCATTAGTATGTCGGAAACTTGATTTATTTAAATAAAATAGGGGGGGCTATTTTTCAAAATATTCAAAAATTCAGTATATTTGTGTCAAAGGTTTTTCGCCTACTTTACATCGACTGTCGCTCAAGAGTTAAAAGCAGAGGCTTATCGCTCGACCCTCGCTCGAGTGACAACTATTATGTTTGAATTTAACGTTCTTTTTTCGCTTTTTTGGAAAAATTTCATTTCCTTCTCACTTTTCCTTTTAATTTTGCCACACCCATATCAGATTCTCACTTTTAATCTTGAATTGGAGTTCTAGCATCCGTTATTTGGTTAATTTTCCCACATTTCATCAATTATTCACATATTTACTAGGTAAATATCGAAAAAAAAAAACCCAGTTCTTCAATTTTTCACAATTTTGGGACTTTTGCTTTTCTTGTGAATTTATTCATTCAACTTCGTGGTTGGATGATTTCCATTTAGTTTCATCTTGCATTTTATAGCTTGGGTGCATTTTTCTTGATTTCTACATGTTTTTGGCTTAAAAGTGGCATATTTTTTCGATTTTTTTGGGTATTTTTTTTTTGTTGTTTGAGGCTTAGCTTTGATGGAGATTGGGTTAGGAATAGTTGATGTCCGTATTTGTGTTGGTTGTGGTATTTTGGTTGAAATGGTGATTGGGTTCGTCGGTATGTACACTCACACCACGTGATTGATACAACAGTTCGATGTTATTGATGTTTATTGTCACTTGGTTGATACCCACTCACAAATTTGATCACATTAGGATTGTTGGTTTGTTGTGTTGGTGTCGTTTATCTTACATCTGGTGTTGACACCAAGAGGTGATGTCACGTCACCGTGACATGCCATCATGGCACACGTCACATCATCGCGGCACTTTGTCTGGGCATCACGTCTTGCCTACAAGGCATCGAGTCATGTTGTCAAGGCACTATGTCTCAGTGTTGCAGCACCATGTCATATGCATCCATGCATTGCACAATTTCATCTGTAGCTAGTTATATAGTGTTGGTTTGCATCAATTTACGTGCACATGGGCTGTTTATGTGACTTTTTTGGGTTAACATCATTTTGGTTGTCATTTCACGTGCATTATCGCATTTCATTTAGTCGTGCATCTGTTGTATTATTTGACGTGAGTCTCTGGTCTGCTTCTCAGATGCGACATAAGCGAGATCGAACGACTGCACAGGCATCAAGTGCGTACACATCTTTTAGTCGATCTCGATTCATATTCACCACTGCCTAAGAGATATTTGGGACTTAGTTCTCATTACGGTCTGTGCTAGTGGAGAGCAAGGTAGTCTTATCTGACTTTTCTCCCGACCTCGCTGCCATTTTCACTTCTATGGTTAGGATTTGTTACTTATAGATTTGACGTCTCCTCCTAGTCTTCTTGTTCACAAGTTTTATGCTAACATTTACGAAGTTAGCAGTTCTACTTTTAGGGTATTTCTTAGGGGTAAGACGATTAAGATCACTCATGATATCATGTCTAGTATAGCCCCTATTCCTAAGGTCGTTCACCCTTTATTTCTATATTTGTAGGCTGATACCCTTCTGACGGACTCTCTTGTCCGTTCGATGGTGTTTAACACATCGTTGGAAGGAGGCCCTAGTGCAATCTGCACTGGCTCTCTCCTTTCGGATCGACAGATTCTCTTGAACATTGTGTGCACGAATCTGTGACATGTCTCCCATACTTATTCATTACCTATGGAGAAGGCCCGCTTCTTATACGCTTTATAACGCAACGATTCCATTGATTTGCCCTCGTTTATATGCCAGCAGATTCTACGTGCTTTTCATGTCACAGGAACTAGGGTAGGGCTTCATTATGCCTGTCTGATTTACCATTTTGTGACCACACTTGGCGTTAGTTTTCCTAAGAGGGTTCCTAGGAGGGTGGTTTCTCGGCCGATTGGCTACACTACCATTTTCCCAGAGTCAGTCTCATGCTTCTTCTGAGCCAGCTGATCCTATTGATGACCTTATTTATGTTGATACCTCCTATTTCCCTCCTTCTTCTTCTGCTCATCCTCCTGCTGACATCCCCTCGACATCCACTTCTGCTCCTCCACCTACAGAGGTTGTTCCACCATTTGCGTACATTCCCATTGATCAGTCTGTTGCACTTATAGGGCAGATGACTGTGCTGATCAGGCAACATGCTCGTATGATGGCAGAGATTATGCAAGTGAGAGCTACAGTTGATCAACACACTACAGAGTTTGCTACGCTTCATACCTTAGCGAGGGTTGCATTGGATTCATCGACATTAGGATGACGGTGCAGCTTCTGATGATGATGCTGCATAGTTGCTAGGTTGCCCCTATCATAAGAAGGAGTGGTATCTGACTGATATTTTGATATTGTACTTATAGTTCTTGATGAACCTAACTTTTTGATTTGATGTTAACATGGAATCTTAATTTTTTTATTTGGAAGTATATAATATTTGTATCAACTAGATTAAGTTTTAATGTTTAGTGATATCAATGTTTTTTTGGTATGTTGGTTTACATTGATATTGCATCTTAATTTAGTTGATATGATTCCTATGACTAATGATAAACTATTTGAACTGTGTTTATCAGTATTACTATTTCACGTGCTTTTTACACTAAGTATTGAGTTGTTTGTTTCAGGAAACAGGTTTACAAAGACAAAGCACATTTCAGTCAAGACAGTTAGTTTGATGGTAGTAGTTGTTTTGAGTCTAATCTCATTTTGTATTAATGTATAGAAAAATTTGCCTAATATATCGTTATTTACAATTCACACACTACCGATGCTTAGGATGATGAGAGTAATGCATGCGATTAGACCTAGGCATGGTTCGGGTTGGGGTCGAAATTGGTTCGAGTTGGGTCGATTTCGACCCCAACCCGAAACCAAAACAGACTAAATTCGTTTTTTGTGAATTCCAATCCAAAACGATCTAATATACCTATTAAACCGAACCAATCCAAACTGAATTGGTTCATTTGGTTAGTCGATTTGGTGTTTGGCCCAAATTGAATTTTATATATAAGAAAATGTTAGGTTGAGGGCCCAATTCGAGTACATTTAATTTAATATTTTTTTACATGCCCTTATGAGTATTTTTGTCTTATTCATTTACTTCTACGATACTTCGTGAGACAGCTTTCTAAAGCTCTACTTTAAAATTTTCCCAATTGATTAAGGTAATCTTGAAAAGAAAATTAAGGATTTTTTGGATCACAAATGCAAAGAAGAAAAATTGTGGATTTGGAAGTTTATCTCACACGATATAATGTAGAGGGAAGACAAAATAAAATGACAAAAATGCCCTCAAATTAGTTTACGTACACAGTACAACATAACTTGGAATATGAAAATAGGATACACCAGAATTGTCGTCCATCACCAACACAAGTTTACATATTGTCTATGTTTTAATATTCAAGTGCCAAAAACTGAAGAATGGGAATCCAATTGCTACTGGGGTCAATGTTGGGAAAACCAGCCGTCAATTTCCCTTTATTTTTATTTGCATTTATTCTTCATTGTGTTATATGATAGAAATTCAGAAAAGGATTATCAAGTCAATCCATTATAAAACTTTATAATTCATCAACCATCCATGTTGAAATCAATGAGAATAAAATTTGCTGAATCATAAAACATACCTTAAACAATAGATTTCGGATTCTTAACTTGAATTGGTTATGATCTTCCAATTGATTGGTGATCTTCTCCTCAATTGTATTCTT
>CAIGRF010222825.1:10171-29940 GCA_903798235.1 Fraxinus ornus | reverse complement strand
AGCCAACGCCTCAAAATGGGGCTCTCCTTGAGCCTCAGTTCGGTTCCATTGATTCACGAGACAGCCTGACTAGGGCTTTTTTCGGGCCGTGCCTGAGCCATTTTACCATCCTTACCCCTGTCCCATTTATTTTTATTTTTTGATGTCTTTACTTAGTAAATATTATTACTTTTTTACCAATTTGTTAGAAACAACTTATATTCTCTTTAAAAATATGATAAATTTATTATTTTTGTTTGATAAAAACTTAAATTTAAAATTAAGTTTAAATAGGACGGAGACTATAATTCTTGTACCCGCCCCGTACCCGGTTCGGGGGTAATGACTCTTGTCCTATCCCTGCATTTTCTCGATGGCGGGCAATTCTCGTCGCGTTCGGGATGGGGCCCTACAAGTTTTGGGTTGAACATATTTTTTGTCATCCCTATTATAAAAGGATAAAATTGTATATATTAATAATTAAATTTAAAATAATTAAATTTAAAAGCCAAAAATCACCCACCATCCTCGCCTTCTTTCCCAACCCTTACCCCAAACCACCAATATTAGCAGCAGCAGTCAGCGCCATCGCACCAACCCAACGTCGGTGTCACCGTCGTCGGTGATAAAAAAAAGCTGCAACAGTCATTGCACAACAAAACTCCCACCATTGAAACCGAGCAAGAGATTGAACCCACTGACACACTAAATCCCACCTATTATGACGATCCCTCTGACAGAAGAGATCGAAACACCATCACTACAACTACAATCACAACCACATCAAGAACCCACTAACACCACCACCGTCACCACAGTCCCACAGCAAGAACCCACTTACACCACCACCTTCTAAAGAAGAAGAGGAGAAGGGGCCGACCGAATTCAGGTAAGCGGAGTGCGTGAAGGGCTCATCGAAAAAGACTTGAAATTCCAGCAATAATCAAATTAACAGTCCTTAAAACTTAATCCAAAAACCTTTTGAAGTGGTGGTGCCTGGTTGTGAGGATGTATTCAAGGATTATGTCGGAATGGAAAGTGGGGGATGGGTTTTAAGGATGTGCCTCCGAACAGTGCCTTGACTTCACAATTTGGACATTCATCGTAATGCAATTAAAATTTTCTTCTTTTGAGGCGTCTCTGTCGATGGCTATGGCGGTAGAAGATGACGGTGGTGATAGCTTTTGAATTTGGGGGTGGCGGGAAGAAGAAGAAGAAGAAGAAAACATTTTTTTTCTTTGATTTTTGTTTTTTTAAATTTAATTATTAATATATTATAATTGTGTTTTTTATTGAAAAAAATAAAGTTATAATGTTATCCTTTTAGAATTAGTCACAATTATGTTCAATGTTAATTATTCGGTCAACTAACGGTCAAACTAACAGTTTCCCTCCATTTGAATTTCAGTTGCGACATTTTGAAAGGTTTGGTATCGTGGGTGGTACAAATGAAAGGTTTAGACAAAGTTTACTATTAAATGAAATATTTGAATAAAGTCTGTTACTAAATAAAAGGTTTAATATTGTGGTTGCAATTTTCCCTAGTTTTTGGTGCACTCTCTTGTTGCGAAATAAATACAAATATTTTTTTTTTTTTGAGTGGAATGAAATTTGCTAATAGATATTTTTTTCTCTCTCCATAAAAGTAAACTTATAGCATCTCCAATAGATTTTTTTTAGCCTCGTTCTTCCAATATTAAAGAGTCAAACCTCTTTTCGAGATGCTCAATACACTCTTCACTTACAAAGCTTCACTTATTATTATAATTTTACATTGAATTCTTGGATTTCTACAAATATAAAATAATAAAGAAGGAGTCTTTAAAAAGTAGAGGGTAAATAACGAACAATAATTGCTTTTGGGAAAAAGGAAAACATATAATGAATGAATATAGATAATGTGATTCGAGGTGTGCAATATATTTGACTCTTTATTTTTGAAAACTCCTTAAGATGCTCTTTAAAATAGAGCGCACTTGAAAATGCTTTGATAAGATTTTTTATTTTTTTTTTGGTTGAATTCATAACAAAACCACTAGTGTGATTTTGAGCAAGTTTGAGGGGCTTTTAATGCCTTGTGTTAAAAAAAGATTATGCTTTTCGAAAAGGGTAATTATATTACCACTACAAAATTAACTAAGTGCACCACATTATAATCACACTACAATTAAAATATATTTTTCATAAATATACCACAATAAATGTACAATTAAACCCCTAATCCAATAAAAAACTTTTAAAAAAATAATATTGTGGTGTACTAATCATCTCAACATTATCCCTCATTTTTCTCATCATTTCCACTCAATTTTATTCTGGGAACCCATCATAATTCTTTCATTACTATCAACCCAATGCATGAAACTAATGAATTTTTAGTGTCTTTACCTCTGCAAAAGGAAAGTGAAAAACTCATCTGTTTTATTTCATTCTGTGTATAATCTGTGTATAATCTCGCCACAAAGTTTATTGGGCGGCATTTCACATAAGTTCTGTATACATGTATAACTAATTACAATTGCATAAGTTAATAAAGATGCTCCTAAAACCATTATAATTAATTACAGTTTCATTGGCGTAAATATATTCACTGAAATAACTATGAACAATGAGATATTAAGGAAAAAGAAAGAAAGAAATTAGGTTTTATATTTGTGGTGTAACAATAATTTATGTAATTAAAAAATATATTAAAACCCTAATTATATAATTTTACTTAAGGATATTTAAGTAAATAAGAAATTTGTAGTGTAGTAATTAAAATTTGTAGTGGTAATATAATTACCCTTTCGAAAATTGTACTTATAAGTGAGTTTAAGAAAAAATTATGTTTGGAATTCTAGTTACTTTTAAACCAAATATATATAACAAATTACCAAAATGCTAGATAGATAGTAATTAAGAAAATCATATATTTTCATAAATATTAAGGGTAATTTGGTCAACTCTTAACATAAAACAATTTTTTTCTTCTTTTCTTTTCGAGGCAAGTCTGAACCATTTTTTTTTTTTTCTAACCAGTTTTTAAGATCTTTATATTTCTTAAAAGAAGCAGTTTATTTTTAAGCCAAACATGTTTGATAAAATAAGATACTTAGACTCTCTTTCAAGCTTAACCATGCTCTTTATGTTGCGCGTCTTTTCAAGTTGAAATGTCGCATGTAATACATTAATGTTGCTTTATCTCAAATTGAATGTCCTTAATGAAAATCGTAATAAGTATTTAGCATAGCATGTTTAAGGCTTATTAATCGAAATTATATAATATTACCATTAAATTATTGTCAAAATTTATGAAACTATAAGACGCCAATAACTCAATATTTAGGCCCTGTTTGACATTCATTTTTTTTTTATTTTTTTTTTCTTTATTTCAACCACACATTCTTCATATAAAATAATATTACACACAAATTCAAAATTTTTCATTACTTTTCAACCACACATTCTTCCCTCAATCACTATTTCAAAATTTATCTTGTTATTAAAAGAGTTGCCATTCACACAAGAGTAATGCTACAGGAACCTGCTGGGTTATCTGTAGCATTACCCGGCCTCACTGCCCCCTCACAGTAGGGGGGACAGTATTATTATATTCGTGGTGGGCCCCTCACTTACGTGAGGGGCGGGTAACCGGGCGTGTAAACGCCCGGGTACCAATGACATTCCCCTTCACACAAGTCTTGATATTTTTATCTTGATAATAACTTGTCACGTCAAATGAGTTGTCATTCACACATATATAGGCTCAATAGGTACTTTTTATTTGGTTTTGACACTGATATTATTTTGATTCCGTAAATTAGAAGTGCAGAAGAAAATTTATCATTACTTGAGGGGCTACACTACAAATATGAATAAATTGGTGGGCTATGAATTAAAAATTTACTAAAGTTTACTAAGCCTACGTTTGATATCCATTGTTTCATCAAAATGAGTTTTGTAATGGTAAATTTTTGAATAATGGGTAATTAGAAAATAAGAAAAAATAAATATTTTGTTGTGAGAATATATGGTTGAAAATGAACTTAAGAAAAAATTGAAATCTTGAAATAATTGGAATGAAACGAGGGCTAAATTTAAATTATATTTAATGAAAAAAATAAAAAATGCATTACACTTATTAGCAAAATTTAAAAATTCACATTTAACACTCAAAAAAGTTACATATATTTAAAATGAGTACTTTTATTTCAATAAATTCAATAGTTATTATTTACTACTTGATTAGAATTTTTTTTTAAAATGTTAATTAAAATTATAATCAAATTAGAATAAATATAAATATAAATAAAGTTAAATAAATAATAAAAAGTAATATAATAGGAATTAAAATGTGTTAGTCCTTCGTCCCATAAAGATAGACTTGCTTTCCATGTTCACACGAATAAAAAAATGCTAAATATACTCACATCACAATTTTTAATAACTAGAATATATTTTAATTGTATTGAAGGTTAATATAACATTATCACATTTACGTCTCAATTTTTTTTCATTGCATTCTTATTCTCAAACTAATATAAATTGTTCCTAATTACGGTTTCTCTTCAAGATTTTCTTTAAGATAGAGTAAAAAGACTTATTTGGCTATTTTACTTTTTATTAAACAAAAAAATAATAATGCAAAAATGCGATTAAATATTTAAGTCTCATTTTAAAGTACATTAACAATATATTTGGACGAAAATCATAATTAAGGACAATATTTTGTAATTAATAATATGTTAAAAAAAGAATGCGATAAAAAAAAAAAAAAAAAAACTAAGGATATATGTGTGATAATGANATGCTATTTCTAAAAAAAAAAAAAAACTAAGGATATATGTGTGATAATGAATAAAGATTTATGACTTTCAATATAGTTAAAATGTGGTGTATTTATAAAAAAAAATGTAGTATTAATATAACCACCCCTGAGAAAATGTAATAAATATAGATGAAAATATAAATTTTACTTACTTTTTTCCTAATATACCCTTACGTTAAATAATGATTTAAATATGAGTAGTTCATATTCGTTACTAATTATAAGACATTATATAGTGGCATATTAAAAAACTAAAAAATCAACTATACTTTCAATCAGGAAACTGGCCAATAATTTGGGATATGAAAAATTATAATAAGGTCATCTTTACAGAAAGTATGGAGTATAATATAAATGAAGGGCAAAATAGGAATAATGAAAAACTTCAAAAGCTACATCAAATGAATGGTGTTACACCAAATTTGGTTTAACACTTTTTATTGCACCAAATTTGTGTGTGTTCTAGTGTGCCATTGCCATTGGAGTGGATTTTGGGACCTTTCACACCAATTTAGTTTACCATTGGAGATGCCCCAAGTGAAAATTCATAAATTGGTTATACCTGTGTTTTCCTTAAGTTAGCTTGTAACTGTATGTAGTGTGCAAGTTTGTTTGGCCTTTTACTTCTATTTGCAAATTGCAACTTCGAACAGTAGACTAATCTCCTTATTACTCGGTGGTTGGAACACATACTCTGATGGTACGTGTATGTAAATGTCTCTAGTCCTTACACTAAAACAGATATTCAGTCATGAGTCAAATGCTGGAACGAACCTATAGAACAGGGACCGAATTACGGTGCTCAAGTGTTGGTTGATAGCTAGGGCTGGTTTTCTCTTTACATAGTTAAATGGACAAATTGAACTTTGCGCTCTTACCATTTTTATAGAAACGAGTTTTTTAATATCAAATCTTTTATTATTTTTTAAATCCCAATTCAACATACAACGTATAACTAAGTTTATGACATGTTATCAATTATTGATATGAAATTAGTGTTTAGCCACCAAAAATGTTGCAAATGAATATATTGTAGTGATCAAAGACAAAAGAATATAATTTCTATTATTCATTAAATGTAAGCACTTATACCTTGTATAGTTGTAGCTACTGTTAACTCTGAGGGGTTGCTCAATTGGTGAGATCTTGGGTTTGTTCTCCAATGGTCACCAGTTCGAGTCCTCTCAGGGCCACTGAGGTTAGTCGAGGTGCGCGCAAGTTGACCCGGACATCCACGGTTATCAAAAAAAAAAAAGTTGTAGCTGTTGTTGGCATTTTTTTTTTTTTTTTTTTACAAGATTAAAATAAAACTTCAATAGAAAATAAAGAACACTAAGGGTCCGTTTGATAGACCACATTTTCCATTTTCCAACTTTTGTAGTGTCTGATAGGCAAAGTTTTCCTGGGAAAATATTTTCTAACTTTTTGAGTTTTCCACCTTTTTTAGGAAAATAAATTCTTGATGTTTTGGTGAGAAAATATTTTCCAACTTTTCAATTTTTTTTTTTTTTTTTTTTTTTTTTTTTTTTGCATTTTATTTCGTGGGTGGTGATTGAGACCTATATATAGATGTCTCACGATCAACACAAATAAAATAAAATTAAAAAATATATATATTATTGAAATCATTTGAAATTACATTCCATTCCAAAATAGAAAAGATAAAATTATTTTCATTCATATTCAAATTCATCCTTGTGTTCTTGAAGTTTTGGTAGAAAACACTAAGGGTCCGTTTGATACTACACATTTTCCATGGAAAATGGAAAATCCAACTTTTCAAGTGTTTGATAAACAAAATTTTCCCGTGAAAATGTTTTCCAACTTTCCAAAATTTCCACTTTTTTGAGGGAAAAAAAATCTTGATGTTTTGGTTGGTAAATATTTTCCAGGGTTTTTTTTTTTTTTTTTACAATTGGAAATAATTCTAGATACAATGGTAAATGTTTTTCACTTTTATAGACAATTCCATACAAAACAAAGCCAAACGAATGGTATTCAGTATGATTATTTTTTTTTATTTTTTTTTTGGCAATTGAAACAAACTCTAGAATAAATTGTAGAAAATATTATCACTTTAATGGACAATTTTCATAATAAACGAAACCAAACAACACCAAACTTTCAACATTTTCCATGAAAAATTTTAGCAATCAAACACAATTAATTACAATTCTCAGTAAAACAATTTCTAGAAAAATCTTTTACCTGTAAAACATTTTCTTTTCACCCAATTTCCACATTTCTATCAAACGGACCCTAAGATTTTTTGCTTTTAAGTTCAAATGTTTAGCCAAAAGACCTACTCGCCATGTTAAGCATCCACATAATTGTGGTTAACATTCTAAATCTACTAACACAATCAAAGCATACAATAATAGCAGCCAACACTCAGGATATCAACTAGAAAAGCCCTTAGAATACAGTTTCTCCTCTCGATCTCTCTTCTCTCGCAATTACACATGTTAGGTGCAATGTTGTAATTAGCATATTTGTGACAAAATGTTCTTAATTGAACACTTGAAAAAAGTCAAGGATTTGGATACAATTTTGTATGGATGAGTTAGGTTAGGGTTAGAGGTTGAAAACAAGAAAAACGCGGCGCCAGAATTTCGCTAGACTGTCGTCATAACTTGGTTCGAGTGGCAGAAACAGAACATTGTTGCCCGCCTTTCGCCTCGCTGTCGTTCTCCCTTGCTCAAGCCACATATTTATGCGGCTAGACCTAATTTGTGATTTTGAATAGTTTTACACCGCCCATAACACCTAAGCGTCCTCAACTATAAATACAGATATCTGGGACGAATTTCATAAGGTTATCTTATTGTGCCTCATTAGTATAACATATTCATATCTGCTTTTGAGAGATCCAAGAATACTTTTCATTGGTAAAATCATTCATATCATTCTTGGGATCCAGCAACCGGGTTGTAGGAAAACATCAAATTGAAGAATAAAAAACACCAATTTTCTAAACATCTTTAGGAATGTACTTTCTCAATTGAATTTTAAAGGCTACTGGAGGTTGAGAGAGGTTGGACTACAAGCACAGGAAAAGCAAGAGAATTGGAGATTCTTGGAAGTCCACTTGGAAGAGACAATTGAAGAAGATCAAGAAGCCGGAAGGAGACAGCAGATCTTAGAAGCTATAGAAGGTAGATCGAAAAATCCAACAGCTTGGCTAAATAGTATCTATGGTAACAGATCGTGAGTCTAGAAGGAACAACGGATTTTGGAGATTACAGGAATTACAACAGTGTGAACTAGTGGAATTTGCTAAGTTGGAAACAGACTGTAATCCATATTGTCTATAGTGGAGGTAATTGACTTGATCCCGAAGTTTTTACCCAGTTGGATTTCTCCGTCATCAATACTGGTGTTATTTATTGTTTTCCATATTACAAACTGTGGAAATTCAACTTAGAATAATTGGACTGTTTGTTTAATCATCTAGAAATAATTAAAAGTGACTTGTTGCTTGTTAATTGTATAATTCTGCACGTAAGGTCAAATTTAGTTAGTAAACTACGTAATTTTCAGTTGGTATCAGAGCCTAATTTCGATTCCTGACCTTAAGTCCATTGTCCGTCCCGCCATACTTTGATGACACTGACTATGCTTATTGAAAAGTTAGGATGAGAGCATTCTTAAAATCTTTGGATGAATGGATTTGATTGAGTGTGGTAAATGGTTGGAGTGCCCCTAGTACAACTGTAGACAACGTAGTGATGCCCACTCCTATTGCTAATTGGACTAGGACGGACTTATATGAATGTAATTGAAACAGTAAAGCCTTACATGCCTTTTTCATGGCGGTATCCTCGGAAGAGTTTAGGAAAGTATCTATGTGTGAGGTAGCCAAAGAGGTTTAGGATATTCTACAGACCACACATGAGGGAACTCATACTGTTAAAAACTCTAAGTTGTAAATGTTGACCACTAGGTTTGAAGAGATTATGATGAAAGAGAATGAAAATTTTGATGAGTTTTATGCGAGCTTAAACAAAATAGTGAATTCTAGTTTCAACCTAAGTGAGAGAATCTCGGAGCCTAAAATTGTTAGAAAAATCCTTAGATCCTTACCTGAGCGATTTAGGGTTAAAATCACTGTTATTGAGGAGAATAAGGATATATACTCTATTAAGGTTGAAGAGTTGGTTGGATCTCTCCAGACTTATGAACTTACATTAGCCATGACTACAAATGATAAGTCATTGGTATTAAAAACTGTGAGAAATAGTCATAAGGTGTCCTCGGATTCAGAGTCTCCTAATGAAGAGGAATTAGCATACTTTGCTAAAAAATTTCAAAAAATGTTTAGGAATAAACAAAAACCTCAAGAGAAGCATAGAAGTTGTCCTAGTGAGTCTAGGAAGAGTGTTAAGTCCGTGAGATGCCATTATTGTCGATGCTTTGGCTACGTTAGGAGTGAATGTCGTAGCAGTAGGAGAATTTCGGATAAGGCTATAAATGCTTCTCTCACTGATGACGAGTCTAACTCGGACAATCAGAGTGAGAAATTCACTCGGGAGGAAAGTGGAAAATAGTTTTTACTACAAAAGTTAAGGAAAGATCTGACTAGGGAAGTGAAAGAGAAGAGGGCTTAGATAGTGATAAGGATTCTAAAGAAGAGTCTAAGAGTGAGGAAGATATCCGAGAGGCTTATGATAAGATGTACGAGGAGAGTCTTAAGATTCTCACTAAAAACAAAGGCCTGAGTGTGAAAAATAAGGAACTTGAATTGGAAAATGAGAAGTTAGTAGCGCACATCTAAGGAATCTACATCAATCTTGAGTGAAATGAAATCCATGAATGAATCTTTAGATACTCAGATTAGGAATCTCACTAGTGAGATTGAAAAGACATCTAGGAGAGCTAATGAGCTGACAATTGAAAAGGAAACCTTAGAAGTCCAAGTTAAGAACCTTCCGAGCGACCTAGAATATTCTAAGTCTCAACTGCTTGCCTTCTCTAGTGGTTCTGAAAAGTTAAATAACATTTTAGGAATGGGCAAGCCAGCTGGAAATAAAGGAGGTCTAGGTTTTAAGGAGAAGAGCGCTAGTACGTCCAAGACCATATTTATCCCTGCCACTAACCAGCCCAAATTTGTGTCTAACCCCGATCTTAAGAATAAGGGATTTGTTGTTGCAATACCAATAGATTTTATCATTGCTGATATCCTCGACTCTTCCCCTTCCATGACCACCTGTATTCCTCTCACGAATAACAAGACCCTTTGTCTGGGCTTCATATCCGATCAAACAATTCATCTCTCCTTAGAATAAAGTGCATTATATACCTTGTCAATAGTGAAAGTATCTCGACTATAGAAAATGGTATCTATAAAAGTCACATATGAAGGCGGTAACGAACATAACAATATCAGTCTTAAATCCTCTTCATCGTACTGACCTCTATGATCTACAAATAAGCGACGATTTCCTTGAACACTGATAGATGATCTTCCAAAGATACACATTTAGTCTGAATACAAACGCTGCTTCAAGTATAACTTACTGATCAAACTCTTTCTCATACAAAGCTGCTCCAATTTCAATCACAACCCAATGACACTTTTCTCCTTTACCACTTCCAGAAGAATTTGATTAGAAAGATAATGATATATCTATGATAGGGCTTTATGATTCTTACGTTACTTCTCCTCCACAATCATTGTTGCGAGCATTTTCTCTATACCCAACAAAGTATCATCAAGACCCAATTGAGCAAGAACCTCTTGCATCTTGATCTTCTACAAAGAGAATCTACTATTGCAATCCAAAAGCATAATTTCAAATTTCATAGTTGCCACCCCTGTAACAATTGACCTTATTTCAACCTCGCTTTCATATTTAATTTGGACCTCCCAAGAACCCACCAAAAAATATTGGCTTGTTAAAAACAAATAAGATGCCAGAATCTCTCTAATACCAATTTGTTGAGAACTGAGCCAAATAATAAAGACGAAAAAATAAGAGTAATAAAATAATGGATCACACAACAAAACAAAATTTATGTCGAAGAGGAGGAGAATTTCATATACCAAAAACTAAAATTGTGTTTACAAGATTTGATACTCTCAATCTAAATATAAGCAATTCTCTCAAATTTCTAATGTATAAAACAATGATTTAATTGTTATTTGAGTCTATGAAGAGCCTATACCCCGTGAAGTATTTATAGGAGCCCAATTTTAGAGTTTTAGATGAAGTGAATACAAGAATCGCGATAAAAATCTAATTCTTCCAGAGCAGGCGGCGCCAAGGTGCCACTGTTTGGTACCTAGGCATCTCATCCCAGTACATAGATGTCCCGTTTTAGACTCAATGCTTCCAAAACACTTTCATCCATTCCAAACTCATTTCCCCGATCAAATTCTCAATCCATAATGAAATTTAATCTCTTATCAGTCCGGACTTTCATACCAATTACCAAGATTATCTATACTTTCTCCATGAATCAAACTTCCAAATCACATGGAATTTCAGTCACAACCTAACAACACATTTAAAATATGAGTAACATTTTCTAATATATGTAATGCAACAAAATAGAATTTAATTGTTTTCTAAATCATAATGATTGACATTTAATTGAAACGGTGAGTATGTTGTTATGGTTGACGATATTAATTCGGCAGCAACCTAAATATGAAAACGAACAATCTTCCTGAACAAACTCAACAAATCATTTATAGTGTTCAACATCTTAAAATGACTTAAATAACATTTATAGCATAGACACTTTAATTTTATTAGGTTTCGCTTTTAATTAACCATAAAATAAGAGTTACATATTTTCGGGAAATTCATATTTTTTATATTTAAATTAATTATTGTTTGTAATTATGCTTTAACATCTACTGTTGGAGCCCAATGATGAGGACCCTAAAGTCAGCCCAATTACATGTAAATGAGTGTGACCCGGTTTGGCCTTCTTATGTGTGCATTCTCGCATTTCTGTTATGCAACTTTGGTTCTGTTTAAACAAACTAGATGGGATTGCAACACGTGGCATTGGCTAAACCGTTGGATGCATGGTGACTCTACATATTCGAGACTCTTCCATTTTTGGCTTTTCATTCCATTCGATCTAGGGTTAGCTCTCTATAGTGTTTCTATGTAATTTCTCTCATATAGAAAACCTTTAGTTTTCATCTGTAATCTTGAGGTTGGATAATCTTGGTGATGTCTAGTGTAGATTGCAGTCAGGTTTATGATTCGTGTTCTTGGTGAACTGAAATCTGGGTTGCTTGGTGCGATTTGTAAAAGGAGAGAAATAGAGAGATTAGGGGCTGAGGGTTGAGTCGAGGGATTCTTGTGGGTTTCTGATTTGTACTTGATAAACTTTGTTGGATTCTAGTGGATTAGAGCGATAACCACTTCGGTGTATGCTCAACGGGTGACTAGCCATTTTTATGGTGAACATCCGGGCCTAGGGGCGAAAAATTGTTGTGTTGTGGTTGTTCTTGCTATTTTGGTTATTCTTGGGATTGTTTAATACCAACAATTATTAAAGTTGGATGAGTCAATTTTTCCAATTGATGTTGTATAGAATTTTATTCTTGTCCCAACTCTGACGTCAACTCAAATAAAATTATATTTTACGTCAATTGGTTAAATTGACTCTTCCCACTTGGATAATTAAATATACAAATAATACGAATTCTTGGAGCGTTGAAAGGGATGTCATTCTCATTAACAGAAAAACAATAAAATCACACAACACATCATTATGTTTCCATTAACCAACTCCAATTCGTTAAAGCCAACCAATACATTTATACTAAAATTGTACATTGAAATAGTAAAATAGTAACAAAAAAAAAAAAAAGCCAAAGCTCTGTTACAAAAATTTGTAAAAATAAGCTGTAAACAGATGAATTTACGCATACAAATTGACTTTTCTATAAATGCAGCTGAATTGTGCTTTTGACTTTTTGTGGGAAACCCAGAACGAATTTGGTGGCGGAGGGGAGGAAATTGACGGCTTAGGTTTGTGGGTAAGGTTTCATAAGGGAAGGTTATGTTGTGGCTACAATTGGTGGTGTTGCGGTAGGAGTGGTGTGTTGGGAATTTAATTAATGAACAGTGAAAATTGAATTATTTTTCAATTCTCACCACGGATCTGTTATGTATTTAGATAGAAATTGTGATAGAAATTATACCTATTGTAAATTCTGCAAACTCTTTTACTGGTCTTGGAATACGAATAATCACGAATGCAATCTACAGTTGTCCAATTATCCAGTTTCCAATAGAAATCCATACAGGGAACAAGAATAAGAGAATTAGAGTTTTTCTTTTATTGTATTAGCAAGAATATGAACTATGTTATGTTCTATTTTTCTGAAAATCTAAAGGCTTATAAATATAAGTCCAAGTGGGTTTGACCCGTCTCTTAACTTAATCCGGTCCAATATTAATTAATCAAATTAATTAAATTAGGTCCATGAATTAATTAATCTAATTAATTAATTCGAACATATTAACAAGAACATATTTAATTAATTGTCTAATACTTGTTAATTAATTAATTGGTGAATTTCATTCTTCTGGTTCTCCTTTTGTGTGTGACTAATCGGGTTTCTAATCACGATACTTAATGTCGTGAATTATTATTTTGATCTAATCAAAATCGATAAATTAAAATACCCCTATTTATTATATCACAAATTCACATTCATGTCCCGAATTGATATCTAGCAATGTGTCAGGCAAGAATTTCATTATTAACCTAATTGAATGAAATGTAGATCATAATCTCTTACTATCTAAGAGTGACAAATCATTTATTAATTATTCACAACCTTTATATGATTCTTGACATACCCGAACGATATCGTATTAGCGACCTTTGACAAAGTAACACCCAATATCACCAAAGTATGACCGTCTTCATATAAGGCACTATGATGACCTCAAGCCAAATGATCAATTCAACTACCGAACGTTAGATATTAACCACTAACACTCAGATAGTTATCCATGTGGAATCTTCCCTGCGGGTCTTCAATGTTTTGTTCTATAACAAAACATCAACGTGTTCATTTAAGCATAGCCACACTTTAACTTGTGAGATCAACTACTTACTTCACAAGTAAGAAATATCACACGTGATGGTCTAACTGTAATGACGATATACTATCTCGTTATTACTTATGACCACGAACGATTTAAGATTCAGTCATATTGTAATTTGTATCTCACAATAACAACTCTTTATTATTAACAAATTACAAAGACTTGAATCTATGGTTTCTATTATTTAATTTATTAGAATATTAATTCAATTAAATAATCGATCTTTCCGTAAATATGTATCAATAATATATTAAAAGTGTTTATGTTCAAAGTTGATTGAACATAGGGCATAACACTTACATGGTGTAGCAGGTGGTTTAAAATGACACCGACGATTTGTTGTAGTGGTGACTGTGGTTCGTGGTGACGGTGGTTGGTTTTCAGGGATGGGATGGAGATAGAAATTGGGTGGGGGTTTGTCGAGGAGATGGTCCCTATTTACTATTTTTGCGACACAAATTTCTCAATATAATTTTCATCATTTTATTAGGGAACTTTATATGAAATATGACATAAAAAACTCTCGAAATTTTACATCCGAAAAAGTCATATCTCATATAAATTTTTGGATGCAAAATAACATGGGGTATGATTTTTTTTAGACGTAAATTTTCTAGTGTAAAATTTCTCTAAACTTCTTTACAAGTTCGATTGTGCCCCCCTAACTTTTTTGGTCTGCGTCCGCCCCTGTGTACATGTAGCACGATCCAACATTAAATATATCATTCAAATATATATCCATAAACATTAAATACAATAATCTCACACAACCTATTACATATTGATTCTGTGCATTAGAAGTGTTGAAAAGTCTTTCAATGCTCATACATTATACAAATTTGCTACTTGTATATCCTTGGACCCACACACATGTGAGAGGGTTATGTACCAAGGATGTAAGTGTAGCATTTATCTACATTATAAATTATAGATGCCAACTTTTTTCTTTCTTCATTCCTTTTCTTATGGAATTTTGATTTTCTTAAAAGTAGATAAAGATCATTGAGGTAATTGATGAAACAAAAGTTATAGAATCTTACCTAATAATCCATTATTTACAATAAGAGGAAATAATCTTAATTATATGCCAGAAAAGAATATGATTTGTCTGGGTGAAAAGAAGCCTCATTCAAAGCTTTCGCCCAAGGATACCAAAGTCTCCCCATTTGTGATGGTAACAATAGGGGTCGATGTATGAACAGCCATGCAGAATTCCAAGAATGAAGAAAGGAAGAATGTGTAAACAGATGAATTTATGCATACGAATTGACTTTTCTATATATGCAGCTGAATTGTGCTTTTGACTTTTTGTGGGAAACCCAGAACGAATTGGTGGCGAAGGGGAGGAAATTGACGGCTTAGGTTTGTGGTTAGGGTTTGATTAGGGAAGGTTATGTTAAAAAAAAAAAGGTTGAACCCCAACCTTGAGGGCCCCCCACCGACCCTACCCTGGACCATCGTTTTCCATGAGCCAGGGTGGAGAGTTTATGGATAGACCTGAGCTATTAACCCTATGGTAACTCTCGCTTGCAACAAAGTCAATTCAACCTTGCGGGGAATCGAACTCTGCACACTACCGCGCTGAGCCCTAACCGCCCTCCCCTTTGCCACTGGGAGATTTGCCCTGGGGGCTAGGGAAGGTTATGTTGTGGCTACAATTGGTGGTGTTGCGGTAGGAGTGGGGTGTTGGGAATTTAATTAATGAACAGTGAAAATTAAATTATTTTTCAATTCTCACCACGGATCTGTTATGTATTTAGATAGAAATTGTGATAGAAATTATACCTATTGTAAATTCTGCAAACTCTTTTACTTGTCTTGGAATACGAATAATCACGAATGCAATCCACAATTGTCCAATTGTCCAGCTTCTAATGAAAATCCGCACAGAAAACAAGAATAAGAGAATTAGAGTTTCTCTTTTCTTTTGCTAGCAAGAATATGAACTATGTTATGTTCTATTTTTTTGAAACTCTAAAGACTTATTAATATAAGTCCAAGTAGGCTTGTCCGTCTCTTAAACTTAACCCGGTTCAATATTTATTAATCAAATTAATTAAATTCGGTCCATGAATTAATTAATCTAATTAATTAATACGGACATATTAACAAGCAACACAATTAATTAATTGTACAATACTTGTTAATTAATTAATTGGTGAATTTCATTCTTCTGGTTCTCCTTTTGTGTGTGACTTATCGGGTTTCTAATCACGATACTTAACGTCGTGAATTATTATTTTGATCTAATCAAAATCGATAAATTAAAATACCCCTTTTTATTTTTCACAAATTCACATTCGTGTCCCGAATTGACATCTAGCAATGTGTCAGGCAAGAATTTCATTATTAACCTAATTGAATGAAATGTAGATCATAATCTCTTACTATCTAAGAGTGACAAATCATTTATTAATCATTCACAACCTTTATATGATTCTTGACATACCCGAACGATATCGTTTAGCGACCCTTGACAAAGTAACATCCAATATCACCAAAGTATGACCGTCTTCATATAAGGCACTATGATGACCTCAAGTCAAATGATCAATTCAACTACCGAACGTTAGATATTAACCACTAACATTCAGATAGTTATCCATGTGGAATCTTCCCTGCCGGTTTTCAATGTTTTGTTCTCTAACAAAACATCAACGTGTTCATTTAAGCATAGCCACACTTTAACTTGTGAGATCAACTACTTACTTCACAAGTAAGAAATATCACACGTGATGGTCTAACTGTAATAACGATATACTATCTCGTTATTACTTATGACCACGAACGATTTAAGATTCAGTCATATTGTAATTTGTATCTCACAATAACAACTCTTTATTATTAATAAATTACAAAGACTTGAATCTATGGTTTCTATTATTTAATTTATTAGAATACTAATTCAATTAAATAATCGATCTTGTCGTAAATATGTATCAATAATCTATTAAAAGTGTTTATGTTTAAAGTTGATTGAACATAGGGCATAACACTTACATGGTGTAGCAGGTGGTTTAAAGTGACGCCGACGATTTGTTGCAGTGGTGACTGTGGTTAGTGGTGACGGTGGTTGGTTTTCAGGGATGGGATGGAGATAGAAATTGGGTGGGGTTTGTCGAGGAGATGGTCCCTTTCATTTCAATTTTTTTTTTCATCAAACGTGTTTTGCTTTAAAAAAATATACATTTGTAGTACATATCTGACTTGGCACCCACCAACACTCCAAGCCACGTATATAGCCACGTTAGGATTCCGTCAATTTTTGGATGGATCGTGAGCTCTGTGACGAAGGAGTTACAAAATGCAAAGTTTAATGATGAATGCAGTGATTTTTAAAGTTTAGTGACCTCTTATAGACCTCTTGCAAAGTTTACTGACCATTTGAACTATTATCCTGCATATCTTTCAACAATTTAAATGGGCTATTCTACTATTTAACCTATTTTTTGGTTCGTCTGAAATGATCTAGCTAGGTATTTGGATGGCATACGAGAAGTTATAATATTATTAATATTTAGAGACATAACGACAAGCCTGACTTTGTAACGGCGCTGGTTCATTTATGTCCATTTCGTGCAGACTCTGCTCTTTCGTTATTACACAACCACTTAAAAAATGTTTTAACTAATATGAGTGCTGCAAAAAAAAAATTTAATATCAAAAACCTTAATTACGTGTTGTGTACATGGTCGTTTACACTTTCACAAGTATTTGGACCCATAATAGCAGTGTTGATGTTAGCCCTTGTTTGAGCCAAATTTTGAGAGGAATGCATTTTTGAATAGTGATTTTTGGAGAATTTGTTATTAGAAAAAGTTTTCAATTTACGTGTAATATTATTTTCTTAAAAAATGTGTGGTTGAAAATGAATTTTGAAAAAAGAATTTTAAAAAAGATGAGGCTCAAACAACCCTTATAATTATAACTAAGATGACACTGGTGTCGTTACAATGATTTTACTCATCAATTATGCTATTAATGTTTAAAAACAACCTAATGTCGTTTTACTATCAATTAAGATTGAGAAACATTGATTTTATCTTAATTTAATAGTTGAGATTATACAACTTGAGTAAATCAATATAAGAGATTCATAACAAATCAATCATATACCTACTTTCCACCAATCAAATAGGATGTAACTACTTTGCCAAGTCTTGTTACAATATTTTTTTAGTGTATGTATTGGCTGTTTTTGCTTTGACAAGCGTTTTGACTCATAACGGCATGTTGACATAATAGTTATAACCAAAACGACACTGATTATGTTATATTCAGTTTGTACACATATCAGACACGTAATGTTTCTAGACACATTTAAACGATATAAGTAACATTAAAACGGCATAAGTGTATTTATGGTTAAAAGTAAAATGGAAAAGCTGTCGTAATTAATTCGGATGCAACGAAAACATGAAAATGAACAACTTTCTTGAACAAACTCAACAGATCATTTATAACGTCCAACAAAGCCATAAATTGAAATGAATCACACTTATAGCGTAGACACTTAATTTTTATTAATCATAAAATTGCATCCATGTAATTTCGCAAAATTCACATTATTATTTTTTTTTTTTGTAAATTTGCTGGAAAATGACTTGTTTGGCTATTTTTGACATAATTTTTAATGTCACTCATTTATTCATTTTTGGAAGATCAAATTTAATTTGTGTTCTGATTGGCGAAAATATTGAAATCATATATTTATTTGCCAAAAATGATGCTAAAGTGAATGAGAAAGTGAAGCTTAAAATTGATGAATTGGAAGAATTTTATGTGTTGGAGGGAAAACTAATTAAGTTTATCTCACATAGGATGTTTATCAAGGCAAGTATTACGTTATATATGTTTTCATTATGGAAAAGTGTAATCATGTATAGTATATAGATTCTTTCAATGTGCGCACTAAAGAGTGCAAATCACATACCTGTGAATAGAGCTCGGTTTTTCTTTTATTGATACCTCATGGATTCTCTTCTCTTCTCTTCTCTGCATACAATTTTCAATCTTTTGTCAATATTTGCACTTTTTGTCGAACCCTTTCAGGTCGTGTTCTACTATAGTTAAGTTTGTCACGGTTGGAGTGATCAGACTCTGCTAAGTTTCTCGTTGTAACTTAGAAGATAGACACTCGTACAAAATCTCGAACACCTAAGATGAGTGAGCGAATTTATTTTAAGAACACTATATTATACACAGGTCTCAGTTTGCAAATTTGTTCTCCGTTTAGCAATTCATATATTTCTGCAGTTTTATTTCCTATCTTGTTCTTTCTTAAACATTGTTATATTTGGCAATATTTTATCTAACGATATTTAATTATCCAAGTGGATGAGTCAATTTTTTTCAATTTATGTTGTATAAAATTTTATTTGAGTTGATGCCGGAATTCTTTTCGTGTCACCAAGACGTCAACTCAAATAAAAAGAAAGTAGCCAAAATTGCAATACAACTAGGACATTAAACACAAAACTGTAATTATATAAATCAACCCGATATAGAAACATTAAATACAAATAATCATTCACACATCTTACAAATAGTAAGTGTTGGGGCCCCCCAGGGCACATCCCAACTGGCAAAGAGGAGGGCGCTTCAATGTTGGCAGATCAGAGGTCGTGAGTTCGATTCCTTGAAGGCTCTTGGAAGGCAGATATTCTCCTGGAAGGCAGGATTTATCCTGGAAGGCAGGAGCTCTACTGGAAGGCAAGATGCAGGATGGGGGTTGACTTGCTTGGCACTTTGGCAGATCAGTTGGGGGGGCTCTTCAACACTGGCCAGTTTGGGGCACATCCTGCGGTTTACCTGTCTGCATCTTGAGGGGCCGAGGTGTAGACTCCAGGATTTAGTCGCTGTAAGGTGGATACCTGGATATCAAAAAAAAAAAAAAA
>CAIGRF010222786.1:22960-33037 GCA_903798235.1 Fraxinus ornus | reverse complement strand
GAGTAAATGTCAATTTAATCATTATGATTTTACAATATTAGACATGGTTTATAGGAACATGTCTAATTATTAATTAAAAAAAAAGGCAATGTATTGTACGTCAAATGTTCAAAAAATTATGTCGTTTCGAATCAAAGAGACGTGTCCCTTGATTATATATAAAAAAAGGGCATCATTTTGCTTAAGGTTTGTAGTTTTCTTCGTTTCTATGCTTGCTTGAAGTGAACCCTAGCAACTACTCTCCAGAATCTACTCACTCCTATTTCAATCTATAATACGTCCTCTAATTATCTCTAGATCGTTTACAGTTGTAATATCGCGTTCTTCTTTTGTAATTTTGTATATCTATGATGTTGCCTAATGAGTTAATGTTGATTTTTTTTTTTCTAATCATTGTGACTAATCAAATTTTGTAGTGGAATGTACCTTGACGTCCTAAACAATTGACGTGCCAATTAAAGTTATTATAATAAGCTAATAATTAATTACACTAAAATATATACGATATATTTATTTATTGTAAATTTATAATATTATGACTTGCTATCAGGTAAAATGAACCTACTTAGACATATTTGTTTATTTGTTTAAATTGACGAATTAAATGTTACCTAACTTAATTGGGCTTATAGTTAGAATTGTAATCAATGTGGAGTCAACGTAATTGAATTTGTACAATTTATATATAATTATATTAGGCTAGATCATTACATGCATTGAATGAAGATGAACCAACATTCACTACAACAAAAATAGCTTTTTACGGCATATGTTTACGGCGTTCAATTGACGCGTGCTGTAAAAATAGACTTTTTACGGCGTGCAGCTGAACGCCGTAAAACTCATTTACGGCGTACTTTGCATGCCGTAAAAAGGTACACCACTTTTTACGGCATGACTTTATGTGTCGTGCGGCCGCATGTCGTAAAAGTACGTTTTATTGTGGTGAAAGATGTGGTGTTTTTAGATATTTGGTCACAACTAAGATTTCAAATTTTAGATCATGGGTGGCTTTTTGACGTAGTGTTTCATCGGGGTACATTGGCGGTGTGGTGTGATGACAACAATATAGATTCAGGATGGTAAGTGGTGGCTTGATGGTGATAGAAATAATAATATAGTGTTTGGGTGATGGGGGTGGGGTTGAGTATTATTTTTAGGGATGGTGGTGACAGTGAGTTCGGTGATGGATGATACTATCAATGAAAGTGGTGGTGGTCCATAGCGATAGTGAGAAAGAAAGAGAAAACTTGATTAGTGTTGAAAATGCAGTAAAATGAGAATTTAAAGGAATAAATAGTAATTCGAAAATTACATTGTTTTATTTGGTGGTGGGTGTAATTATCCCCAAAACTTTTGAATATATAAACTAAGGGAGTCAATGTACCAGAGTTACCTATTAGTCTGATTCGTAAAAGCTCAGTCAGCGCCTGTGTTAGCCCTGTATTTATAGAGCCACGGTTGATTTGGGTCGATCGTAAAACATTGACAAGTTGATTTCAACTCGAGATGAGTGCCCATCGACCCTATTGATGGCTCTACGAGTGTAAATAGGAATGATGCTATTAAAATTTAATAAAAATAAAAATATTTAAAATTATTTAAAATTATATTATGTGAGAAAAAAAAAAAAAGATTCATAGGCTCATGTTGGCCCTATATTTGATAGTGCGTACGAGTCGAACTCTTGAAAAAGCGTGTTAGTTATGTCTCGGCTCTATATTTGATCCCATAATTGTGTCCCCTCCCTCCAATGGAAGACTTCCATGTGTCCATTATGGACATCATTATATTATGGATTAACATAATCCATATTTGATACGGCCTACGAGGACATCAATGGACCAAGCCGGGGTGATTAGACCATTAGCACCCCAACGGGCACATGCAATTATCCTATTATGCCCATGCTACCATCTTTGTTCACCGTTCTTTACCTACCAAATTCCCCTGTTTTTCCATTATTTTATTTGATTTTGATAGTTGACTCTTGACTCTTTTTTCAAGTAGCAATTTAGTTCTCAACTTTTTATAATAGTTACATAATTAATCAACAAAAAATCTCCAAATATCCTTAAGTAGCATACAAGCTAAAGTAATGTGAATGCCAAAGTGCCCCATGATGCATGAAAAGTAGCTTTAGAATTTGGTATGATTGCTTATAATGAAATCGATACATCTACTTGATCGTATATGAGGGAGCATCTTGTTATGAATCTAAATTCAAAGTTTATTTAGGGATGGATGCGAGTGGACAATTATAAAAAACCTAAGTATAAAAATTCTACAATTGTTTGGAAATGTAGAAAAGACAAGTTCATCAAATTCTAATGCTAATTCCGACTGTTTGATTCACATTAGAGCTGAGAAGGACCGTGGTGGTTGTGGATGCCCTCATAGGTTGTTACTACATACCTTGGATCATCTCTGTCTCTCTCAACTCTCTTTTTTACTGGACATTCTTCAACTGAACACTTGTAATAATTCCTGTTGATTTCATGTCTAGAAATTAATAATAGATATGACTGAACAGTACAATGAATAATGCTTTAACTTGTTTAACTTTTTTTTTTTTTGTCTAATAATTTTTTATCAACTTACGATCAATTTGCAGAGTAGGATTTAATTGTACAATGAATAAGACTTAGCCCTATTAATTTTACTATAATATTGCCAAATTGTATCCAATCATCTTGCTATACATTTCATATGGAGGGTAAAGTAGTACTCAATAATAAAACATAAAAAAATGATTAAGTCTTCATTCTACTATACGGAGGAGTCAAGTATGCATAAAGTAGTGGACAAATTTGATTAGAACGCTAAGGGTTTCTTTGGCACATCTTATTCAACATTTTTTTTTCACTCATTTTCAATAACATATGATATTCTTCTAATAAAAATAATTTTACACGTGACCCTATAATCTTTTTCTACTTTTTAACTACACATTTTTAAAAAATCATTGTTCACTTCAAATAATTTCTTCCGAACAAACATTAAATAAGTGATTATTTACTTTTTCTAACCTAATTCAATCCCCTCTCTTGTAAATGGTATATAAATCTACGGTTGTGAAGAGTTTCTTGTCACCCAACCTTCCGATACAAATTCATCTTCTAAAACGTCTCCACGTGTGTATTTTTATTCAACCCTCTCCTGTAAATATTTGATAAATCTATGACACGAGTGTCTATTTCACAACGTCAGCGTAGAGGGCAGCCTAAAAAATTGACTTTTTACACGAACTTTGTTTTTATAAGCACTAATTTAAACTAGAAAAATCACTTTTCATTATCCCTTTTTCTCGTTCAGGGCAAGTGGCTTAACTTAAGAAAATAAGTCAAAAGGGGGATTCTTTTTTTATTTTTCTTTTTTAACCTTTAAGTTCCATTAAACACACTCTTAAGCATTAGATGTTTGGCCGAGCTTATAAATTTCATTTTTAACTAAGAGCTTGTTTGGTAACAATTAAAATTCATTTAAAATTGAAAATATAGTTGTTATTGGGTCCCACCCGTCTAATAAAAGTCAACAATAATGACTAATTTTTCAGTTTTAATCCGATTTTAATCTCTACCAAACAGACTCTAAATGAATGAGTTTTAAAACTAATATATTATTGAACACAAATAGTGTTTAATTTGACGAAAATTTAAGAACTACTTTTTTTCAAAATATGGAAATTTAGGAAAGACACCTTCTTTACTGGGCGTATTTATATTTTATACACCGTATTTTTAAAATTTAATTTTTTACGCTATGGTAACAAAAATAACTTTTGCTAAAAAAATTTACACATTTGCCATTAGAAATAATTAAATAGACCAAAATATTAATTACACCATTTGTATTACATTTATGTAACATTTCTCAATCACATATCAATTTTTAAATGTTCATTATTCTTCAAAAGTTATATTACTATTTCATTTTTTATCTAAAAAATTATTTTTTTTCCTCATTCACCTATCCCTCTATAAATCAACATTCGATTGAGTATTCACACTGCATTATTTACGTAATTTCTATTTTCTTATTTTTTGCACAAATAATATATTTATTAGCTATATTTATATAATCCTCTTAATTATTTTCTATGATTTTTAATATTTTATTAACTTACTAAAATTAATTTTATTGATTTGTCATTATATCTTAGGAAAAGAAGATAATAAATTTTATAACAAAAAATCACCATATAAAGAAAAAAATATATTTAAAAATCAATAATTTGAAAATAGTGTGCAAAGAGTCGCATAAAGTAAAACATAAGACTGTAATTCGTTATTTCAATTGAGGATATTTTGTTTATTTATCTATTTTAATACTATATTTTTGAAATTCTCAACCAATGGTGCTCTTTGTAATCATTATGCAAAATTTAAAATAGTATGTAAAATGTAAATTTATGAAATACGGTATGCATAAGTGTAATTAATACAAGGTGTATTAAAATTAGTAGCTTCTTTTGATTAAGAGTAATGCTATTCATCCCCATTGGGGTTACAAGCACAATGTTGGTGGCGTTAATGTGATATTAAATGATAGGTAAAATTAAATAAGTCATTTAATTCACCTTTCATTTAGAACCACATAAACTGTGTTTGTAAACACACCGTAGATGAATAACATTACTCTTTGTCAAAAACATGTAACATAATCAACATGCTTCCAATGTGGACCATCAATTTAACTTGTCTTAGTTATGGATTGTTGTTATCAAAACTTGGGTCATGGGTTCACGGATTGGTCCACCTCCTTTCCCTCAACAAAATAAAATAAAAATGCTTCCATGTGGACAATATCAAAGAAAAATTTGAAGTTAAAATCTAGAAATTGTAATGTATCAAGTTAGTTCAATTCTTTTGTTCATGTCCCTACTAGTGTCGAGATCATCTCGATTTTAAATTCCAGCTAAAATCATATTTTTAGCAGATTTTGATAAAAATTGATGAAACGTGTGATTTAATAGAAGTTCGAGAAAAAATGAGTAATGTCATTTAGCTGGGGTTACAACCCCAGTGTAGGTGGCTATTTAATTTCATCTATCATTTAATGTCACATTAACGTCACATAGACTGGAGTTGTAACTCCAGTAAGACTACGTAGCATTACTCTTATGAAATAGGGAAAACCAAACATAAGTATGCATTGAATAGCATGCTAGGAGAGGAGAAAAAAAAGAAGGTAAAACCAATAAGGATAATTATGCACCTGGGGTTTGGACTGTTTTTCACCATCTTTTTTCCGTACTTCCTCCACTTGAAGCCATCATCAAGTACCTCAATTTCTGACCTGGTTTTAAAAGCAACCTTCTTTGTGATTTCTTTATTCTCCCTGCCACTTCTACCATCTCCTGATGCTGCAACTACAATATTAACGAAGAAAAATAAGTAATATTTTTTTTCAGTTATTCTGTATAGTATAAGCCATTACTACCTATCCAACATGAACTAAAAGAGTTGTTAGTTATTTGCTTACTGCCGTTGGGATCTTCATGGTAGCTGCTACTTCCCCCAAAGTTAAACGCGTCATAGTTCTGGCTTTCGGGATAACCAGAGACGATGAGTTCAAGATCGTCCTTCTTCCAGTCAGTGAAGTCGAAGAAATCTGAATGCTCAAAGCTCATCTGGTAGTTATATGGGTCCATGTTCGAACCGGGCATGTTTGTATCGGGATAACTCTCAGCCATGTATATAATATAATCTGACCGTTCTTGCAGGTCTCCATATATATATATACACATATACATGTTTGCTTCAGACCTCAATTTGTGGGGTGGGATGGGGTGGGATGTTCAGCAGCCTTCCTAGGACGTCGAATGAAGTTTCGCAGGTGATTCTTCACTGATTTGGACAGGTGGCTAAGGAATTCAATTTTTATTTCTCTGTGCTCGGTCCAAGAATTGCCAAACGTCAGGTCATGACGCAAATTTTATATAGGGTCCGTTTGGTACCGATTAAAATTCAATTAAAATTGAAAATATAGCTGTTATTGGATCTCACTCGTCTAATAAAAGTCAACAATAACGACTAATTTTTTAATTTTAATCCAATTTTAATCTTTACCAAACGGGCTCATAATAGAAAAGAATGTGGGGAATGTTATGGTTGACTTCTGTAGACTGTGATTTTGATTTGTTTTTGTTCAGTCTTGCCTCGACCAACCCCTTCACCCAAATCATGGTTTGATCCCACGACTGATGACTCCTAGACCATGAGATGACAGTCTTTGCATTCTTTGTGGGTGGATGTACCGTCGTCAACTATGTAGAATTTAATCATATTGTTATCGATTTTTATTTTAAGAAATATAACAGAGCATCATATTTTTTGTGTATAGGAGAATAACAGGTCGAAGGAAGCGTGGTTAAAATCTATTGACATCTGGTTTCGAGTAAATTTGGACGTCAAGAGAAAAAAAAAAGTTTTTATTTATTATTTTGTGCAAAATGTTGTACAAGAACATGCCCATGGTGTTAGATTTTGTACATCAATGATTGTAAGGTTAGACTCGTATAGTAAGTTCACACTTGGATGAATAAAGTTGGTTTAGATAATTGGTAGTGGGTCTTGATTAATGTAAAGTTGGCTTCGAGGAAGATGGATAATATTAATAGGACATAAATTAATTTAATGAAATTTGGGTCCAGTCAAAATCAGCAATGATATAGTGGCAATTGCTACAAATCATTCATTTACATTTAAAAGAAGGGCCCTGTTTTGTGTACATGATCTATATACAGGGGCGCCAAGCGACGCCCCGTGACTATTAATATGACATAAATTAATTTAATGAAGTTTTGAGTCCAGTCAAAATTAGCAATGATATGGTGGCAATTGCTACAAATCATTCATTTACATTTAAAAGAAGGGCCTTGCTTTGTGGGCGCCGAGCGACGCCCCGTGACTATTAATAGGACATAAATTAATTTAATGAAGTTTGGGTCCAGTCAAAATCAACAATGATATAGTGGCAATTGTTACAAATCATTCATTTACATTTAAAAGAAGGGTCATACTTTGTGTACATGATCTATATACAGGGGCGCCGAGCGACGCCCCGTGACTATTAATAGGACATAAATTAATTTAATGAAGTTTGGGTCCAGTCAAAATCAGCAATGATATAGTGGCAATTGCTACAAATCATTCATTTACATTTAAAAGAAGGACCCTGCTTTGTGTACATGGTCTATATACAGGGGCGTCGAGCTAGTGCCCCGTGACTATCACGGGGCGTCAGCTCGGCGCCCTTGTATATATGCCCCTGTACAAGGGGTCTTTTCCTTAAAAGAATTAGTTAAAGAGAGTACTTTTGTGTTTCGAAGAAATGCTTAGCTTTATATTTTTTTATTTAAAAAAAATCTTGTATATTAGTTAAATTTTACTATCAGGCTCATGTTTGATTCAGTTAAAATATTTGATTAAAATCTAAATTATAAATCAATAATTAGGGCATGTTCACTAGAGATTAAAATCGGATTAAAATTGAAAAATTAGTCGTCATTGTTGACTTTTATTAGACGAGTGAGACCCAATAACGGCTATATTTTCAAATTTAATTGAATTTTAAGCACGACCGAATACGTCCTTAATTTTAACCTCATATTTTATAGGATTTATGACTTTTCCATATATTCCATCAATTTTTAAAAAAATCTAATGAAAAACTAATTTCTATCTAAATCAAACAAGGACTAGATAAGTTTGTAGGCTTTGCAAGAAGAATGGGAACCTTTATGTCGCTTTAATGACATGTTTGGTCCATTAGAGTGATTGTTAAATAAGACATGACAAATTTTATTACATGTCTCTCTTTCTGTTCAATCATATCAATTATTATTTCGAATATGTACTAATGACGTATTTGATATATTTTAAATTTTTTTTAGTTTCAAGTCACATGCTTGCTTGGCTAAGCTTATAAGTGTTTATAAACAATGATCCTAAAAAAGGCACAGACAGTTAAAAAGTAGGTAAAACTTTTTTATTATATATATAGGTAAAAGTTTTTTAATATATATATATATATCAAAAATACTACTTGTACAGTCATTAGAGGGCTGTAAAAATTACAATTATTTAGTGGGTCCCACACTAATTAGAGATTGCTGTAAAAATTACAGTCCTCTAATGACTGTAAGTATGGCAGTTTTCTATATATACATATAGTTTGATCGACTCGGATATAATTAGAACATGCACTAAATAAGGAGAAAAATTAATATCATCTATAGAGCTCAATTAATTACTATTTTACATTTTCCTAGGTTTTCATGCAAGTGATACTCTCACTTTGCAACTTTATAGTATGTTTGGTGCATCAAGTTGGTGAAGATTAAGCAAAATAAGCAACAAATTTTCTCACATTCAATCATGAATAAATCCTCATGTACAGAAATGAGGTTTAAGGGGTTTTACATCCTCTCATAGCGGTGGACTCACGGTATTTAAAAATTAAAAAAAAAAAAATTACCCATCCACCCATGTGTGAGTGTACGTAAACCAAACCACACTCCTCTTACATGACAACATGTAACACTGCCATTCAATCATTCACCTTTTGTATACAATACCTTTCACAACATGTTAGGTATTGTACGACAATATTGAATAAATTAGCCCGTTTGGTACGGATTAAAATTCAATTAAAATTGAAAAATTAACCGTTATTGTTGACTTTTATTAGACGAGTGAGACCTAATAACGACTATATTTTTAATTTTAATTGGATTTTAATCTCTACCAAACATGCTCTAAAGAAAGAAATAAACAAATGTACTATGTCCAAATTCCAATGTTGTAGACAATATCAAAGTTACAGGGATTGCCGGATTGGTAGTCTGGACAAGGGTTGACTACTATCATTAATTTCAAAAGATCCCTTTCTAATTAGAGACCGCCCCTTGGGTCTGGCGGTCCCAAGTAAAGAGTCAATTCAATTATGGAGGAAATTTCTCTTTGTATTTCGAGTTAGGTCTCAAACCATATTAGGGGTCATTCCACGCTGAAGCTTGTAGGGAAGAATAAAATCTCACAAAACTCGAATTTGTTGTTTTGAAATATCAAACACTAAGAAATAAATAATAATTTGGGAAACTTCTCAAAACTCTTTATTTAATTCAAAATTTAACTGAATGTAAAAATCAATTACAACTTGTATTTAAAGCAGTAAATAAAGTTTGGATAATAACTAACTTTTAGATAAAGACTAACTTCTAGATAACTATAAGAATAAAAGATAAAATTAAATTAAAATTAAGAAATTATCCAAAATAACGAAAATGTTGTAAAATGAAAGTAAATTATGGTTTAATGTGAATGACACTTGTACCCCTACAATCCTAGATATTATTATCATATGTATCCTTATTGCTACCCTATAAATATAAGACTTTGGTTCTCATTATAATACACACAGAAATCTATTGACTTTTATTCTTTATTCTATTTTCTCTCTTTTATAACACGTTAGTAGCACGATAGGTTAATTTTTTAAAAAAATTTAGTTAATTTATTGATGTGATTATGAGGAATTGGATAGAGTTGCCTACATGAATTTCCCTGGCCATCATTAAGACTATTCCAGCAATCTAATTCTGCATATCCAATTGATTCCCAAGTCTACCATTTACGACCGTTTATGTGAATAGAATTTGCTGGTATATCTCTAATCTAATCATAGCTTTCACATTTAATAGTGGGCTGGAATTTATGTGAATTGAACTTTGTATTTATGTATGTACATAATCTCGTTCCCTGAATCGGATATTCAGAATCAATTTCGGTAACAATTTTAATGGTGGGCGATAATTAATTATTTGTCGTTTGTGATTATATAATTATTATATATTATCAAAATGAATTATTCTGTTAAATAATATATTAAATTGATGTTCCTTATTTGTGAGATTTTTATATATTCTTAAGTTAGATACATATCGTGTTGTTGATCTTGAAGAATCACAACGCCTTAAATATTTAAATTGTATTAAAGTATTACTTGCTCTCAAAGAGCATGAATTTATAAGATCTAATGTATTATATTTTTGCTCCTAATGAGTAAATAAAT